>CANYLF012690076.1:0-10436 GCA_948193215.1 Bocquillonia castaneifolia
GTGTGGCCATTAAATGTGATAATACAAGTGCCATAAATCTTTCCAAGAATCCATACAACACTCTAGAAGCAAGCATATAGACATTAGACATCATTTCTTGTGTGATCATGTGCAAAATGGTGATGTTGTATTGGAATTCGTCGACACAAATAACCAACTTGCTGAATCTTTACCAAACCACTTAATGTGGATCGTATGAATTTCATTAAGCAGGAGCTTGGTATGATTGATGGTGCATCATTGCATTTTTCATAATGTTTTACATTTTAATGTTTATTATATTCTTTGATAAATGTCTATGTGATTTTATGTTTCTGATACTTACATGTTTTGATGTGCTGTATGTTATGCATATACTTATATATATGAGTGTGTATGCTATTCTTTTGGTCTTAATCAAAGTTTTCTTTTATTTGAATATTGCTTAATAAATAGCTATATTCTTTAACTTTGATTGATCTCATATATATATATAGTCAAGCATTATTCTTGAACATCTATGCCCAAGATTATATGAATTCTTAACTTTTTTTTGATTTTGAGAATGTCAAATACATTTTGGATATATATATATATATATAGTCAAGCATTATTCTTGAACATCTATGCCCAAGATTATATGAATTCTTAATTTTTTTTTTTTTTGAGTTTGAGAATGTCAAATACATTTTGTATCAATTTTCAATCATTTCATTCTATCTTTGATGCATTTTTAGTCACAACGATCGTAGTTTTAGTCACAACGAGCTTGTGGTGAAGAGCTTTGTTTCTTAAAAAGAAATAGAGAGACACACGAACTCGTGTGTTATGGAGGAACAATCGTTATGCCTGGATTTTATTTGTTTTTTAAAAAAATGAAACCCTTCATTTCTATAGATGCACGAAATTTTTTTTTCTCTCTTTACTGCTCGTTGTCTCTTATTACAAATTTACTCGTTTTGCCATTTTAAGCACTTAAACTGAGTTTTATGACCAAAACTAACATCTAAAACTCATATTTAACAAGTTTTTGAAGATCAAACACACATTTACCAAGTTTCGATCCCTAAATTAAGTTAGGGTTTTAAATTTGGGGATTTATATTTTTCTTCAATTCTTGCTTTTTCCTCTATAATTGGTGGACAATCTGGGTATATTACAATGGTTGGAGAAAGGAGAAGTAGTGGGAGAGCAGTACAAATTAAGGAACTAGAGGAAGACAGAGAGATTAATGCAAACCCTCCTTCCCTAAGACCTTTGCTAAGGCACTCCTCAAATATTCAAGGATCAAGGTCTCAATCTTCTTTCCGGGTTGCTCTGGTGGATCTTCTAAGGGTAAGACAACAGATAAGGCCTCCATCTTCTACTCAATTATCTCCAGAAGCTCAGGTAGTTCAGGTATGCCTTACAAAACTGAGTAAGAGGTCCTATGAGCAGAGTATTTATGTATGTAGAGAAGCTTTGAAAGTGCTAGACTTTGAACAAAAAATGGATGAGGCATTAGACTTGGTAATTAAATAACAAAATGCTCGAAATCTTATTCTCTTATCCCCAGTAGAGTCGCCACTATGGATGGAGGGGTTTTCGACCCGCAGTGCCCAGGCTCTAGCGACCACGACACTGCTACTATTTAAAGTTAGGGAACACGCATTAGCCTTGTTGAGGCGTAGCGAAGAATGAGGAGTCGCCACCCGAGTTGGTTTGGGATCGCCTTTTATAATGTGATGAACGACTCGATTCCCTTTAAAAGAGTACTCATCGTCATCACCCAGACGATTCTAGGTTCGGAATAAGCATCCCATAAAGCACATTTTATTATTTAATTACCAAGTGAAATTATTAATTCCTTATTTTAACATGCAACATGTGAGGGAAAACGTATAACAACCAATAAAATTAAATTGCACACAAATTCAGAACAGATTTAGCAATGAAAAATGATCCCTAATTGTTTCTAACCCAATTTTATTATTAACCCGACTTGTTAGTCCTATTTAAATTACATGGAAAACATTATAATATTAATTTCAATTTATTTTATTTACAATTATTACTAAATATTTATCCCTAATTTATTACATACAAAATATATTTAAAAAATTAGTTTCTACACATTTTATATCCTAATTATTTAGTTAAAGTTTGCACATTAATTAATTAAATCTAATAAAATGGAACTTGAATGGAATATAAAAATAATACAAAATAATTAATAAAACATAAAAATAAATAAAATACATTCAACCTTAAAGAAATGGAAGGGGAATGATTTTCTACCAATTTTATCTAAAATTACAAGCCTTAATAATTAATTTTAATTAATCCTAAATCATGCAAATATGTGATAAAATAATAATAAATACAAAATAAAAGGTACAAAAAATAATTATTACAAATTGCAAACAAATATAGAATAAATACTATAAAGTAAATCCTAAAGAAATGAAATGGGAAATGAATTTTTAGGTTAATTTTAGTAACTACCAAGTTAATTAATTAGTCCGATTTAACCCTAATTAACTAAAAATAAGAAATCTGGGATTCTGGGGATGAATAACCGATCAGTTGTACATGATGAACCGGTCGGTTCATTGTGGTTGACCGATCGGTCCTGTGATCTGGGTCTGCACAAAAAACGTTAATTCATTGTAAAAAACAGAAACTAGGTTAAATCAATTGTAAGAAACATTCTGAACATCATAATATACTTATTATCATGTTAAACTAAATGAACACTACATCAGAATATATACTCTCATGAAAATTATAATCAAAATATCAAAAACCTATAAATTAAGTTATATAGGAAACTAAAGATATAAACTAACTTAATTCATGTAAATAAATGTTGATTTCAAATGTATACCAAGGCAAGTTCTAATGAACACTTCCTATGTAAGACACACTCAACAAGAAAATGGTAGCATGAAGTGATGAGTGCTCATAAAGGCTCAAGTGCTCATAGACTTTGGAACTATGTTGAGAATCCGGTATTCATATGAAATGACACAATTAAAATGGGGAATTGAAAGCTTGGTCTTTAACATTTTCTTTGAAGAATTCATCCGAGTTTGGAAATCCTTATTATTATTATTATTATTATTATTATTATTATTATTATTATTATTATTATTATTATTATTATTATTATTTTCTGTGTATCAAAATGAAACAATGATGGATGGATTGAAGATGAATAGACTCATAATATTATTAATGAAATGCATTCATTCTATTGAGAAAACACCAACTAAACAAGAGTGAAACAAATGTTCTATCATTGACCAATCAAGTTGTTCTTTTATTAGGCTAGAGAATGAACAACAAAATCCTAAGTATTTGCTTCAGGGTCTGGCATCTTTCCTTCATCGATGAGGTCTTGAATTACATGCTTGAGTCTGGTGCAATTGTCAGTGTAATGGCCATCTACTTGATGAAACGTGCAATAAGCCCCGTGGATGTAGTTGCTGGAATTTACGTCAGTAGGCTTCTTAGCAATCTGGGGTTCAAGCAAACCCTTTTTTTCCAAGCATCCAAATATCTCAAAGAGTGGTTGATTGAAGTTGGAGAATGTTCGACCAACAAAGAGGCTACTGCCATATGCAAAAGTTTTTCCAGCATCGATCAAGTCTTGGATGGTGTGTTTAAGTTTGGTGTAGTCGTCTGTAGAATGTCCTGGTGTTTGGTGAAAGTTACAGTAGGCATTGGGGTTATATCGAGAGGAATTTGCATTAGGAGGGTATTTGGCTGGTTCTGGTTTAAGTAGTTCTTCTTTTTGTGCTCTTTCGAAGATTTCAGAGAGGGATCAATTGAACTGGGAATGCTTGTAAGGGTTCTAGGTTAAGCCAACATAGCTAGTCTGTGTTTCATATAATTTGGTAAGGCTCATCCAAGGGTGACTTTCTGGAGCTGGTGGTGTCAGAATCTGATGTTTTAGTTTCAGGGATGGCATTCTCATTTGGATTGGAGGATGACTGAAAGCTCCTTCCTTGATCTCAGGCAGACTCCTATTTGCTAAGCGAAAATTTATGTTTTCTAGTTTAGGGTTTTCCTTCTCATTAATCAAATTATGAATCTCTTACTCTAAGGACATACATTTGTCAGTCAAGTTCTGGATCTCATACTTTAGAGATGTGCATGTGTCAACCTCATCATGCTTCCTAGGGTGATTTACTAGACGGTTCTAAAGTTGTATTCCCAAGAATTCTTGTAACATGGTCCGTACTTCATCTCTCACAATTTCATAGATTTGTTCGATGCTGATGTTGTTGGCCATTTTATAATTGCCTACAAAACAGAGGGGTGAAAGTGATGCATGAAGTGCAAGTGCATGTATACATGTATCCATGTGTGTATGACAGGAGAAACAAGAAAATGGTTTAGCTGTACATAGACAAATATGACAAGAGAAACAAGAAAATGGGTTAGCTGTACATAGAGAAATACTACCAAGTGGTAGACCTTCCAACCTTATTACTCCTACACACATATTCCTTAGCAAAGTTCAATTTCCTAGGACATGGTCTAGGTCCTATACATCAACAGGGCATGTAAGTACCGACGTATACATATACATAGCTCTCAACATCCAAACCAAATAATAAGTCATTATAATGTCCTTATCTTATGTCTTTGTCCTTAATAAGTTCTTAATATTCCCCATATTCCAGGGCCATTTTAGCATCAACCGTGCATAGTTAGACTGACACACCAACATCCCTTTTACAAAAGTAGTAATCAAGGTTACTTTTCTCAAATCCCAACATTCCTTATATTCTAGGACCATCTTAGTATTAACCAGGTACAATTAGGTTAACACTTTGACATCCCTTTCACATAAGTAGTAATTAGGATTTAATTTAAGGACAATAACATTGGACTAGGTCAAAATAATGGCTTCATGGCATCAAACAACAAGCAATATCTGGTATACTCCTAGTAGAAGTTACTATGGCCATTACATGTGGGCTAGGACAACCGGGTTTGCTAAAAAAAGGCTCCCACAGAATCGGACCCCCATTAACCATTACTAGGATGGTAGGAGATCCAGTATAAGCTTCCCATTAACCATGACTCATTAACTATTGCTAAGATGGTAAGCCAGGTGGGATTCTCAATCACTATGAGTGGTAAACACCAATAATACAACCTAAGAAACGAGTGGAATCATTGGATCGCATTATAAGTGGTATCGGGGCTTAATAGGGACCAATGCAAAGAATGATGCAAAGAAATTAACAACTTGCTTGGTAATTAAATAATAAAATGCTCGGAATCTTATTATCTTATCCCTAGTGGAGTCGCCACTGTGGACGGAGGGGTTTTCGGCCCACAGCGCCCAGGCTCTAGAGACCACGACACTGCTACTATTTAAACTTAGGGAACACAGATTAGCCTTGCTGAGGCGTAGTGGAGAATGACGAGTTACCACCCGAGTTGGTTCGGGATCGCCTTTTATAATGTGATGAATGACTCGATTCCCTTTAAAAGAGTACTTATCGTCACCACCCAGACGATTCTAGGTTCGGAATAAGCATCCCATAAAGCGCATTTTATTATTTAACTACCAAGTGAAATTATTAATTCCTTATTTTAACAGGCAACATGTGAGGGAAAATGTATAACAACCAATAAAATTAAATTGCACACAAATTCACAATAGATTTAGCTATGAAAAATGATTCCTAATTGTTTCTAACCCAATTTTATTAGTAATCCGACTTGTTAGTCCTATTTAAATTACATGGAAAATATTATAATATTAATTTCTATTTATTTTATTTACAAATTATTACTAAATATTTATCCCTAATTTATTACATACAAAATATATTTAAAAAATTAGTTTCTACACATTTTATATCCTAATTATTTAGTTAAAGTTTGCACATTAATTAATTAAATCTAATAAAATGAATCTTGAATGGAATATAAAAATAATACAAAATAATTAATAAAACATAAAAATAAATAAAATACATTCAACCTTAAATAAATGGAAGGGGAAATGATTTTCTACCAATTTTATCTAAAATTATCAGCCTTAATAATTAATTTTAATTAATCCTGAATCATGCAAATATGTGATAAAATAATAATAAATACAAAATAAAAGGTACAAAAAATAATTATTACAAATTACAAACAAATATAGAATAAATACTATAAAGTAAATCCTAAAGAAATGAAAGGGGAAATGAATTTCTAGGTTAATTTTAGTAATTACTGAGTTAATTAATTAGTCTGATTTAACCCTAATTAACTAAAAATAAGAAATCTGGGATTCTGGGGATGAACAATCGATCGGTTGTACATGATGAACCAATCGGTTCATTGTGGTTGACCGATCGGTCCTGTGATCTGGGTTTGCACAGAAAACGTTAATTCACTGTAAAAAATAGAAACTAGGTTAAATCAACTATAAGAAACATTCTGAACATCATAATATACTTATTATCATGTTAAACTAAATGAACACTACATCAGAATATATACTCTCATGAAAACTATAATCAAAATATCAAAATAAATTAAGTTATATAGGAAACTAAAGATATAAACTAACTTAATTCGTGTAAATAAATTATTTTAGACTACCAACATATAGATAAAATATCAAATCCACAAGAAAAACTAAGATTAAGAATCAAAACACAAGATCAAAACATCATTAACATAAGAATGGCAAATAAATAAAGGATGAATGAAAGAAATAAAATTAAACCAAGTGATATAACAAAATAATGACATAAATTAACTTGATCCATGCAATTAAGCCAACAATCATGCAAACTATGTTAAAAATATATAATGGAAACCATGAATATAATAGAAGCAACAAATGATCAAGATTAAACCAATGTAATTAATAAGATAGAAATCAAGTAATAAACATGAAACAAAGAAATTAAATTAAAAGAAGAAAGTTAAGATTGATGTTCTTTGGTCATAGATGCATGGTATGCCCTCAAAAATTATGATATTTGTACCCTTAAAGATTGAATTCTAGCAAAGAATTGAAGATCAAAAGCTTAAAAGAGCTTAAAGAAGACCTAATTTTCTTATGTATATATTTTCCTTATTTTTTCTAAAATATTTTCAAAGAGTGTGAAAGATTATTGTGTTTTTCCAGAAAATAGCACTCTCCCCTCCTTTAATCAGATAAGAAGATGATGAATTTATAGGGGGAGCATTAGGGTTGTATTTTGCTTAAAACCCCCTCTTTGATTTTCTTAAAAACCCCCCATAAATTGGTTATTTATGGAACTTTAATGATGAAAAATGAATGTGGGGGACAAAATTGATAGTATTCCACCATATATGGCAGACACAAATGATGCCAATTGATTCTATGGAGAGATGGGCCATAAATTGCATAAAAATGTGAATTTTTATGTTCTGCAAAGCAAAGAACCGATCGGTTCTTCATGAACTGCTGATCGGCTGTTCATGAGTGCCGAAATGTTTTTGAGATTTTGAGCCCCAATAAGACCGAATTGGACAATTATTATGGAATACAAAATTGTAGAGAACTTCCTGAACTATGAAATAGGCTCAAATTTTGGGTGATTTGGAGTTTTGTAGAAAAAGTTATGCCCTTTACAAGATGGATATTAGGTATAGGACTACACTTTCACTTCACGAAAGCCAAACACTTATCGGTTTTAGAATTAACTTTGAGGATGAAAACCATGCAACTTTAGCAAACATTTTCATTTGAAAAAAAAATGTTGAAAACCATGAAAATATTTTGAAAATTCAAAAGATTCAAAGAAAACATGAAATGTTACTTCGATTTAAGCCGAAGTAGTTTATTTTTTCATTCTTTGCTTTCAAACCAAGAAATGGGTACTGAGAGTGGTCCTATGTCGGACTGTTTTTATCATTAGGCACCCCGAGCCACTTCCATGACCTGCATCAAAAAATTAGGTGTCTACAACATTCTTCACAATAAAAAGGGGGATATTAATGTAGATGGATATGTGACCTTACTTGCTGAGAGTTTAGGTGCTTTTGGTTTTAATAGGACTAACAAACCTCGAGATGGGTTGTCACCTAGAGATATCAAACTTGGGATGAATTTGATAAAGAACAGCAAGGTCTTCTTCAAGATGAATGGGAAATGGGTATATCCCCATGAAGTTGACTCTGCCACTGTAGTTTCTAGACAGCCTACCACTGCTCAGACTGAGAGACATTTTGATATATCTGAGATTGATCCTCTGCTAGCTGCTGAGATTGATAAAGATGTTGATGAGGGACTAGAGACTTTTAAGGTTGAGGAGACTGCTGCTGCTGCAGCTGGTATTCATTATGGTGGTTCTTCCGGGGTAGGTCCTAGCACTCAGAGGACTCCTCCACTTATGCCTTCACTTTCACAGACTTATGCTAGGAGGACTAGACCCAGGACAGAGACAAGTGCTCCTGACATGGATATGGATCAGATGTTCCATCAGATGATCAAGTTTATGGATCGGATGAGCACAAGGTAGTTGGAGAGGTCACAACTTTAGATGACAGACTGGATAGTGGCATTGACAGGATTGATGGGCGTTTAGGTCGCCTTGAGCAGAGAGTGAGCCATATCCAGAGGCACTATAGGATTACTAAGGAGATGATTTGGCCTCCTCCACCCTCTCCACCATCATTTCTAGGTTCTGAGATTGTTACTGCTGGTTAGACTACTCAAAAAGAGCTTGGAGAGGACTGTATTCAGTTTGTTCTTATTACAAAGGATCGGCCATAGCTTGCATATATTGCACCATGCACTATTTATCATTTTGCATGTTTTATCACTACTCTCTTATATTTCTGACTGTTTTTAGGGCTTCTATTGGATGTTCATTTTGCGCTTGATATATTTCCTCCTAAAGCTAGCTCTTGAGGAGTGAGGTTTAAGAATTAATTGTGAAAAGTTGAAGTGTTTACCTAGATTAAAACACGTGGATTCAAGAGTTTCTAGTGAGAGAAACACTTGGGTAGGTTTTTGGGTTAGCCTTGATAAAAACTCATTGTATAAGGTTTAGTGTGAGCCTAAACACTTGTATTTGGTTGATTTGATATAGTTGAAATACCAATTGTGTATTGTAGAGTGGACGTAGGGATTTGAGTTATATCCCGAACCACTATAAATCTTTGTGTTGTGGTTTGTTTGTATTAATTTTTATTTTCCCCTAGATATTGTAATTTTTTAATTATTAACCAATTCACCCCCTCTTGGTTGCAATAGGGATTTCATACTCCATCTACTTACCTTAATTATTAATATTTAATTATTTACTTGGCAATCAATAATATTACTTATATTGAAATTATATATATAATTCTAATATCCTCAAACTCACGTCCATATTAATATTTCAATGTTATTGTTATTACAATCCACTCATCAACAATTTATATTATTAATATTAAAATCATATCTAATATCTAATATTAATATAATTTACTATTCGAATCATTTAACTTATTCTTGCAATTTATTTTACATAATTTACTATTAATTTCAAATATTATTTATTCTTAGCACTTAATATTATTTCTACAAATATTTTCAGAAATTTCTATGTGGGGCCCACTGATCATCACCGACGACCCCACGCGCCGTCGTTGGTGGCGACCAATGGCCATCAAAAACTTAAGTTAGGAGCGCGTCACCCCAGTAGTGCATTCATACCTGTCACACGCCGTCCACTGCCCTAGATTAAAAAAAATCGAAGAAAAAACCCAAGAACCCGAAAAATGGCTTCTCTACTCCGATCACCGTTTTCCAGGGTTCGTTCACGTCGGGGTTTGCACTATTCTAGTGTTCTTGAGGCCGGTGAGCATGAATTTGATATTAATTTGAGTGATTATTAGACAGAGGTATGTGTACCATGAAGGCAGCCGAATTTGAAGGTTTCAGAGTTGATTTCTGCATTCACACGCAACGATAATTGGGGAAAAGTGTATGTAGGAGTAGAGGAAGTCTCTAACTTCAATTCAGTACCAACTTTACATCGGAATCGGAAGATGTGAACGGAAATTGGTTTCGAGTTAGAAACAAGGAAAAAAATTTATTGGCATATATATTAGTATTGTTTTTTAGGAATTTTTAAAATATAGTAAGTTTTACATTGATCAAGTATAATTTCAAACTTTTGCCCCAAAAAAAGTCTCATTTTAAACTCGAGGTAACTGTTAAAAGAATTATTATTAACTTTATTAGTTTATATAATTGTTTGTATTTTGGTACTCATAGTGCCTTATTGGCTCTCTTAATATTGTTTTATAGGTACTAAATTTGCTTAATAGTTTCAAATGGCATGTTTAGTATTAAAAAAATGAAAAAGGAATAGGATATCTATTCTATTTTTTTTAATTTAATACACCGATTTTCTTTTTAAACTTTGAGATATAATGTCAACTAAAATGGAATCTTGAAAGCTTTAATGAAATAATTTCTACTTAATTGTATT
>CANYLF012690777.1:0-23368 GCA_948193215.1 Bocquillonia castaneifolia
ACCTCCAACTATTATTTCTTTCAATTACACCCCTCCTACACATAATCATCAATGAATAAACCATAATTAACAAAATTAAACATACTAATGATGCCAATTAACTACTAATATGTATAATTAAACTTGAGGATGTTACACTCAGTCAACTTGGAGAATAGTAGGAAGAAGGCTAATCAGAGACAGTACTGACTCAGACAGAATGGTAGGAACTGGACAACCGTTTGATATGGATGCAATGCTGACCACCTTAAGGGTCATGATTAAAGAAGAGATTCAACATGCTATCAACACCAGAACACTAGAGAACCCACCTCCAGAAGGGTAAGACAGAATTGAGGGTCATAATGATATCTCCACCTTAACTAGGTAGATGGAACAACTGCAAAAAATGGTTCAGGAGAAGAAATCAGACATACAATTTGACCTGGATAGTATGGGAGTCAAGGGCATGAAGAAGTTGCCTCCCAAATTTACCATGCCTGATATGCAGAAATTCAATGGAACTGGAGATCCCAAGCTTCACCTTAAGCAATATAGATCTATCATGGCGACCGTACTCCCTAATAGGGTGGAGACTCTGTAGATAATGAATCCTAACATTTTTCTAGCTTGTATGATGATGGGTTACAATGCGAGGAGATAAAGTCAGAAAAGAAGAGGAACCAGAAGGGAAAAGCCACATATAGCCAGTCCTTAAGCACCAAAACCACAGATGTAAATCGTGAAATCACCAACCAAAAATTTTCCAACTTCAACCAACCACTGTACAAAGTATTCGAGTGACTAGAGACACAAAACCTACTCAAACCAGAACTAGCTAGATTCCCACCCAACCAAAACTCACCCGATTACAACCCTGATGCCTTTTGTAAATTCCACCTAACCCCCGGACATTCTACTGATAACTATCTCAAACTCAAACACTCTATCCAAGATCTAATCTAGGTGGGCAAGATCACCGACCCAGACAACAGACCTCCTAGTACCAAACACAACCCTTTACCAAACTGCCACAGAGTACCTCCCCCTAACCAAAATATGTATATTGAATCTGGTTTTTCTGAATCTGAGGTTTTAGCTTCTTTCAAGTCTAACTCTACCTTGACGGATATGGTTGCCAGCCATGTAGAACATTTGAGGGAAGAACTTCCACAGTTAGGAGATTTGCCTAGCCTTTAAAAGCTACAGATGAGTTCTGATGAGCAAGTCAGAAATGTGTATATGTTTGATGCCTGGTATTCCTCCAGTGAAGATGAAGTGGAGCTAACAGATACTTTCCATTTGACTCAGAACGATGATTCCTTATTACAAGTCACCCGGAGTGGCAGAGATTATCTGAGGAAAGATCTTGACATCCCAAAATCTAGTCATCGGAGGAATGGTCCAATCCTAGAGACAGGGAAGGATATTGTGGAGGTTAGAGAAGACCTAATAAAAGAACAGTTGAAGAAAACCAAAGCCAATGCAAGCATCTGGGATGTGTTGGTGTATTCTGAGTCACACTGGAGAGCTTTAGTGGATGCACTGTCCAAGGTCAAAGTTCCTGAGGATGTTTCACCTGAGAACGTGGTTGGGTTGATGTTGGATAGGAAGATGGGTGAGATTACATTCTCTAATGAGGATCTACCTCTAGAGGGTCGGGAGCACAACAAGGCTTTTATACATTGTTGCTGAGGTTAATTGCAAAAGAACATCATGTGTTATGGTTGATGATGGATCTGCTATCAACGTCTTCCCATCAAAGCTCCTTCCTAAGCTAGGAGTTTCAGCTGTTGACTTACAGCCATCCAATTTATTCATCCGAGAATATGATGACTCAAAGAGGAGTGTGGAAGGTACCTTCACTGCTAGGATCAAAGTGGATTGAATCCGAGGTAAACATTACTGTCTTAGATATTCTTATGACCTTTGTAGTTCTATTAGGCAGGCCGTGGTTTCATTCCCTATGAGGGATCTCGTCCACACTTGACTAGAAGATCAAATTCCCTTACGAGGGAGGCATTTTGACTTTTAATGCTGAGCCGGTCCAGTCAATAGCAGTGCTGTAGGCTACACCTAGGGGTGAAATTTCCCCTATCGAGTTTCAAATCATAGGAATCAAAGGAGAACAGATGGGCCCATAAGTTAATTCCATGCTTCAAAAGATGAACTACCTCCCGGGCCTCAGGCTAGGAAAGAACCAACAAGGAGTTACTACACTTCCAGACTTCAAAACTCAGACTACCTGCAATGGTTTAGGATACACTGGAGAGCCTTCACAGAAGGGGAAGAAGAGTTTTATCAAGAAGGGAGGTCTGTATGAATGCTTTATGCTGTAAGCTCAGAAGATGCCGAAGGAAGCTACAAGCAACAAGAGCTCTATTTTGATCCTAGAAGAACTTATCACTAAGAATCTGGCTGCTAAAATTGAGGCATTGGCAATTCAAGAAGAGGCTAAAGATGGCAAGGAAGCTACTGTGAAGGCAGAAGATGACAAGGAGGCTGCTGCCCAATTGGGCTACTCGGATGTTGATACTTTTATTTATGATGTACTTATGGAACATTTCTATTCTGTTGATGTAATAACTCCTGACCTCTTTGAGGAGGAGGAAGTGTTTGTTATCAAGGTCAATGATATAAACACCAACTTTGCTTACTTGTATGATGTTCATCTTGATGGCACTATGCATTTCATTGATCATATCACGAGCATGCTTAACATTAATTCTGTGCAAACAAATACATTCAATTTAGGTTAAAGGAAATACCACAGGAAATACTGATCGCGTCTAATGTGACCCCTGAAGAGAAAGTGAGATTTGAACATGTCCTTAAAAAATGGAAGGAGCTATTCGCCTGGACCTACAGACACATTCCTGGGGTTGACTGAAAGCATAGTAGAACACTTTATTCCTACTGATCCTAATAAGAAGGCAGTCAAGCAGAAGCTTAGGAGGTTGAGACCAGAATGGGCACAGTTGATCAAAGAGTAGATACCCAGGTAATTGAAAGCATAGTTCCTAGAAGTGGCTAAATACCTAGAATGGTTGGCCAACATTGTCCCAGTCCCTAAGAAAGATGGCAGAGTCAGAATGTGTGTAGATTTTAGAGATCTGAATAAGGCATCACCAAAGGATGATTTCCCTCTTCCTTACATTGATGTGCTTATTGATAGTGCGGTGGCCAGTGCTATGTACTCTTCCATGGATGGGTATTCCGGGTATAACCAAATCATGATGGCTGTGATCGATAAGATGAAGACATCTTTTGCGATAGAATATGTTACTTATTACTACACAGTAATGCTGTTTAGACTCAAAAACACGGGGGCAATGTATCAGAGGATGGCTACAACCTTGTTCCATGACATGATGCACAAGGAGGTAGAGGTCTATGTAGATGACATGATGGTTAAATCCCCTACCCGAGAGCAACATTTTGATGCCCTAGAAAAATTCTTAGCAAGAGCTGCCAGATATAAGCTGAGACTAAACCCGGCAAAGTGTGTATTTAGGGTAACGTAAGGCAAACTATTGGGGCACATAGTTAGTCAGAAGAGGATAGAGGTGGACCCAGACAAAATCAAGGCTATTCAAGAAATGCCACCCCCAAAAATAGAAAAAGAAGTCAGAGGATTCCTAGGGAAAATCCAATATGTCAATAGGTTCATATCACGGTTAACCATGATCTGTGATCCCATCTTCAAGCTATTTAGGAAGAACCAGCCCAAAGAGTGGAATTCTAGTTGCCAAGAGGCATTCGAGAAAATAAAAAAATACTTTTCCAATCCACCGATACAGCAACCTCCTAAAGCTGGGAGACCACTAATCTTGTACATGGCAGTAGAAGGAGTTGCCATTGGCACAATGGTAGCTCAAGCAGATGGAGCTGGGATAGAACATGCGCTGTATTACCTCAGTAAGAAGTTGTTGTCTTACGAGGTCAAGTATGATATAGTCAGAAGACTTGTCTAAAAGTCATTTGGGCTACTCTTAAGCTCTGGCATTACTTTCAGTCCTACCAAGAGGAAGTGGTGGCAAAGATCTATCCTCTACGATACTTGTATAAAGCCCCTGTCCTAATTGAGAAACTGACTAAATGGTTGGTGCTATTGACTGAGTTCGACATCCGGTACATGACTAAGAAGACAATCAAAGGGCGGGCAATTGCTGAATTCTTGGCTCTTAATCCAAAAGAGTCAGATGAGCAACTTGAATTTGAATTCCTTGATGAAGGACTTAATGCAATAGAAGTTCAAGGGTGGATCTTGTACTTCGATGGAGCAGTAAACCATAAAGGAGCAGGAATAGGTGTGCTACTCATAACACCTACAGGGGAGCAGATTCCACTTGCTAAGAAGTTAGAATTTCCAGCCACCAACAACATGGCCGAATATGAAGCGTGCATCTTCGGATTAGAATCTGCAAGCTCAGCAGGAGCTGAAGAAATCTCAGTCTATGGGGATTCAAAGTTGGTCGTCAGTCAAACGACAGATGAATGGGAAGTGAGAGATGAAAAACTGAAGCCATACGTTGAACACCTATAGCAGGTCAAAAGCTACTTCCAGAAATGCAACATGCTTCACCTACCAAGGGGAGAAAACCAAATGCCTGATGCTCTAGCCTAACTTGCCTCCGTATGGGAAGATCCGAGGAAGGTACAGATGAAGCCTTTGGTAATGACGAAAATTAGACAGCCATGTTACCTAAGGGAGGAGATAGTGTGCTCTACCGGGCCCCAAGAAAAGCCCTGGTTCTATGATGTCTTAAAATACCTAGAAACAAATGAGTATCCGGAAGGAACAACACGTAAACAATGCTTTGCCATATGACTCCAGTCTAGAAACTACACTTTCCATGAAGGCGTGTTGTACCGAAGATCACCTACCATAATACTTCTTAGATGTGTCATAAAAGAGGAAGCTGATGGAATCATGAATGAAGTCCACGCAGGAGCTTGTGGGCCTTATATGAGTGGGCCTGTATTATCATTGAAGATTCAGAGGCAAGGCTATTACTAGTATACCATGGACAAGGATTGTATCAGAATTGTTCGTAAGTGCCACAACTGTTCGATATACAGAGATCAGATTCACATCCCACCGTCAGAATTGCACAATCTTGCTTCCCCGTGGCCTCTCTCTACTTGGGGAATTGACATCATGGGACCCATAAAACCTACTCCCTCTAATGGTCATAAATATATCATTGTGGTAGTTGAGTACTCTACCAGATATGTGGAAGTTGTCTCACTCCCAACGGTAACTATGCACAGCATGACAGAATTCCTAGCCAAGAAGATCAAATACAGGTTTGGACTCCCTCATCACATAGTGTCAGACAGCGGAGTATAGTTCCAATGGGAAATAATTGACTTTCTAAGAGAGAATGGCATAGAGCACCACAAATCATTTCCTTATAGACTGCAAGCCAACAGGGCTGTTGGGGCTGCTAACAAGACTGTCAAACAGATACTAGCAAAGATGGTAAAGACATACAAAGATTGGTCGGAGCAGTTACCATATGCCATTTTCGGATACAACACCACCATCAGAAGTGCAACAAGGCAAACACCTTTCTCTTTGGTGTATAGGGGAGAAGCAATGCTTCAGATGGAAATGCAATGCAAGTCGTTTCAGGTAGTGCTAGAATCATAGTTACCAGAGACTGAGTGGGCAGAGAAGAAGTACAGATAGCTTTTATCCTTGGAGGAAAATAGAAAGAAAGCCCTCTACCATACACAGTTATACCAACGGAGGATGGCCAGATCATTCAATAAGAGCATCAAGCCCCGTGCCATTAAAGAAGGATACTGGGTCCTGAAGCAAGCCAGGCCCATTCCTTTTGATTCCCAAGGCAAGTTCAAACCAACCTAGGAAGGTCCATACATCGTTGTGAAAGTCCTACCAAAGGGGGCAATCAGGATTTCAGATTTGGAGGGTAATGAATTCACTCAACCCATCAACATGGACAGACTGAAGAAATACAACCTCTAAAAAAATAAAAAAAAATAAAAAAAATGATGAATGAAATGAATGATGATTTGAGAGAAAATTTCCAACTAGAAAACTCGTGAAGGACAGTTAGTAATAGGGGGCATATTATGTGTGATCAGTACAGTACACTTTTGTAAATAAAAGAGTGCATTACATTAATAAAATAGAATTATTGATAAACATTGTCTTATCTATGATAACAGTGAAATGTTTACATCTGTTTGAAAAGAAAACATTCCTAAAGTATAGACAAAGGGAGGATATGAGACCACCTAATGCCTAGTGTTTCCATACTGCATTCTGCTTGCATTATACAAGGTAGTCATTCCCTAGAATGGGAGACAGATGGTTCATAATTTTGTAGCACAACCCAGGCCTTGTACAAGTCATCAGTCATAGTACTACTATGGAAAGTCACATTGATAAGTCGGCATCTATCGCCCCGCCCACGGCGGATCCGGTTGAGCAACTGGGGCTGTAGGGGAGAGCTCTCAAAGTCAGGTAGTATAGGTGTGATGTGTTGAACTTGCCCGTATTGGCGATAGAGCCTAGATGGGGTGTAGAAACTGGAAAGGTGCAGTCCGGCCAATGGAAGGCCCAACCTTTCCCTCAGCCAAATCTACCACATTAACAGTCAAATAATAATAATAATAATAATAATGATGATGATGATGATGATGATAATATTAATAATAATAATAATAAATAATCCCAAAAATAGCAATAATAATAATAATAATAAAAGCACCATGTACTTGTAAAAGCATAGGACTACCCTTAAACCGACCACCCTGAGAAACACTATCCAAGCCGATGAATGTTTCAGCCAGAATGATAGGAAAAGGGTTTGCACCAGCCTCCACCTGACTAATAATGTGAGAAATTTGAATATCACCCATGCCATCTGGGTCAATTAGCAATTAAGCTGCATACAAAGAGAAAGCAAGGATTCTTCGCCAAGCAAAACAGCCAGTCGTCTTATGTTTACAATGTTCCAATAACTCAGGTAGATTTAACATCCCCTGATTTGTGTAAGACAGTAGGGTTTGGGATGGCAAGTCAAAAAATGGAACCGTGAAGGCAGGAAGATTTAACTCTAGGCTGGGCAATGCTACAGGAATTGAAGAGGGAGTATAACTTTTACCCAGAATAGCAGTAAATTCTTCAGGCAGGGGGTATATTTCAATGTCATTGAAATAGAACACATGATCTCGGTGGCTCCAACACTTAGCAACACTCCTAAAAAATTGTTTATCAAGAGCCATACCCCTGATAGAAACCAGGGGGGACAAGGCAAAATCATGCAGGTAGTTCCATTTTTGGTGACTAGAACCCAAGAACTCTCTAATGAGACCCTTAATCATTAAAGAGTCAGGGGAAAGAAGCAAACTCATTGTAAGAACAAGAAATAAGAATAAGAGCAAAGTAGGAAAATAAGCAAAAAGGGACTATGGGCACATGTAAAAGAAAAGCAGCTCTCAAAATATAGACAGTTTACATGCATGGAGATTGGGGGCACCTCTCATTGGATTATGAGTTGGCAAACATGCAAAAGTCAGCCTTTAGCAGAAGCAAGAAGAGATGAATGAGTGGCGTAACACCTGGCGAAGCAAACGACAGTTATCAAAAGGACTACATGCAGCAGCCTAATGATCTGGCCGGTTAATTGAACATCCGGCCGAACCTTTGAACATCCGTCTGGATGTTCATAACTTGAAGAAGGCCAAAAATTCACTCATTTCTCATGCATGCACATACATACTCACGTAGAAAGGCAAATATATGTGCATTATGGCATTCACATAAACATATAGTCACATTCATGCTCGTATATAAAGACAAACATATAGGCATCACGGCATTTTGATAAAAACATAATCACTACATTAGGCATCTAAAACATTCCAACATGTACATACACGCATAATAAGGCCAAATAAAAGCTGCCTCCCTGAAAGCACAGCTGCAAAGTGTCAGAAATATTCAAAACAACATCTCATAGAGGATCATGCAAGTCTCGCAAAGGCAGCATCTTATAAAGATCACAAAACACTAAGAAATGACAGAAAGCTCCATAATTAAGAGATTTCAAGCTCAAAATTCCCCAATAATAATTCCCCGGTAAAACTATTTTCTTTTGGATAAGCATTAAGCCAGAAGAACTTCCCCAGCTAGAATTAAAGAAAATAACTCAACATGACCACTATGAAGTTAAAGAAAAATAACTCCTGGAGTTGAAAAAATAATTCCACCCTTAATGAAGTTAAAGAAAATAACTCCTAGAGTTGAATAAAATAACTCCACCCTCAATGAAGTTGAAGAAAATAACTTCTTAAGTTAAAGAAGATAACTCCATCCTCAATGAAGTTGAAGAAAATAACTTCTGGAATCCTATCCAATCGATCAAGAGTATCCTTTTTATGTCTGGACAAATTGGTCTTAGACACTAGGTTCGGGAGACGGGCTACCTCCAATACCTTGGGGACGTACTACCCCCAATTCATTGGCAACGACTATCTAGGGAGACGGACTACCTCCAATATATCAGCGATGACTATCTAGGGAGCCAGACTATCTCCCACCTATCGGTGATGACTATTGAACCTTGAGCCAAAAACACAGATTGTATCCTTTTTGACAGGTTTGTTTACGTTTGTTTGCTTTTGACGTTCGTTTATTCATGTTTATCCAACATTGCTAAACTCCGACAAACCAGGGGCAAACAATAGACATTGAATTTTTGGATGCAGGTATGTGGAAGAAGGCGTGGGAGCCCAGTGATGAATACGGTCTAGTTTGGACCACTCTATTACCCAGTTTCTTATAGAAATGAGCCGAAGAAAATAAATAAAAATTATTTCAAATGTGCTAAATATTTTCAAAATATATTTTCGGCCTAATTTAGGGTCTGAACAAGTCTTTAAATATTTGTCCAAACCTTAAATATGGACCACATAAACTAGAAAATCGTTTTGAGCCCAAAAACCACCAGGCCCAAAATGAACATCCGGCCGAATGTTCATAGGTCTAGCCGAATGCTCATTATTCCTTTTTAAAAAAATAGGAACGTCTACACAATTCAACAGAGGGTAATGGAGGTGATCTGTCACACCTCACCCCACTAAAGAAAAGCAGATTCTCCTCAAGAAAACCCTAATCTCATGACTATAAATAAGATGAGATAAAGAAGAAAGGGAAGGTTTTTACAAAAAAAAAAAAAAAGAACAGAACAACCTTTTTTCTTGGCTAAGCAGTTTCTTTTATTTTGAACAATTCAACAGCTCATTTTTTTCTACCCAAAGCGGTAACATACGTCCATTCTTAGGGTAACCAACCATCCACAGAGCATCTTTACATCAGAATAAACTCATTTCATTCCCGTTTTCTTTATTTTTAGCTTACTATAACTTTTTCAAATTTTACATACTAATTTATTTTTAAACTCTATCTATACATGTGATTTCTAAGCAAAACCAGGAGGATGTAGGAGCAATCGAATTGAAGTTTGGAGCCCTAGAACCCAAGTTATGAATCAAAGTGTGGTTTTGGTTCAATAACTTGGGTTCCCCCGAAAACTTGTCTCTTTGGCTATTTTTAGATTTCTATAACTTCTTTAGGCTTCCCTTTATTGTTGTGTATATTATAGTTGGTGAAATTTGTGATAAACAAGTTCATACAAAGCTTTAAAGTTTGTTGTTTCAGGTTTACAGATTCGGCCAGATGTTCGCAAAGATCCGGCTGGATGTTTAACGATTTGTCTGGATGTTCATGTTTCATCCAGATGTCCTAGATGCTTCAAATAATTTTTTTGGTTGGCCATGATGATGATCCAGTTGGATGTTCACAAAGGTTCGTCCGGATGATCAAAGATTCATCCAAATCATCTCGCTGAAGGTGTGAGAGAGCAATCTAAATTTTGGCCTAACTTGCAAAGGGAATATCTCGGCTGTCGAAACTCCGAATTGAAAAATTCTTGAGCCTAAATTGAATTTCAAGATGTCTACGTTAATTTCTATGCTTTGGGTTTTGTCTAATTCCATCAAATTTGTGCCCAAAATTCCCTTGACATTTTAGTGCTACATTTGAGACAACTTTTTGAACACTTCATAAAAAAAATATAATTCTTGCTAGGTTAACATAGATAGGATATTTATAGGCTTCTTAGAATTATTTCTATCATTTTTATGTATCATATTCAAAAGGCATGAAATAAACAGGTCAAGAATCAACTCGAAAAACATGCGGTGGATCAACTACTGAAGCTTCTAGGTCGGTTGATTCATCCTCTCCGGGATGGATCAATCGATCGGTAAGATTTCTTTACAATTTTTATGCAAGTCACCTAGATCTGTTTGTAAATAATTAATCGGATATTTAATTAATTAATTCGGTAATGTGTAGATAAAAATGGTAGAAATTCATTTCACATTTTCTCTCTTTAAAGGTGTATGTATATTACTGCCATCCCAATATTTCGGGTAAATGATAAATAAATTAATGTGCAAATATTAACTTGTAAATAAAAGTAAAATATATTAGAAACTCATTGTGGATGTTCTGCCTATAAAATACATACACAAACATGAAACTTGGTCACGGGCGCGACCTGACAAGATTAACCAAGATCGCGGGCACGATCGAAGGAACAAAAAGCACATAAATTTGAAACAGAAATGGCGGGCGCGATTTCGAACCCGATAAAATATAACTTACTGGACACCTTCTCGCGGGCGCGACATTTAAAATCGTAGCTGCGACTTAAGAAAAAGAAAGGTGGGGAAAACTGCCATCAAAAATCGCGGGCACGATTTTAGAAACTCCGAACACATGACTTTTAGAGACTGAAAACAAACTAAACCACAGAAATCAACATACCAAAACCTCCAAAACTTGTATAACTTTATATTACACTATACGTTAAATATTTACATGAATTCACACACTCCTTCAACATTAACACAAAATACTCAAACTATCCAATTAGAACCCTCTCACATAAGCTTAGAACATGTAAAAACAAATGCAAATGCTATAACGTGATCCACTGGCCAACCTGACACTTCTATTGTAATGCACTTGAATTTTCTGTATCGATAAGCTTTCAACACCTGAAAAATAATGCCAATGGGTGAGCTAGCAACTCAGTAAATAAATAATTACTAATGCTAACCTCAATATATACATATACACACACTTATACATATATACACACACATATATATAACAAGATTCTCAAAGTCAATTATATAAACCGAATATATAACTATCAAACCATAATTTCATAACATCTCGATACCGCTCAAACCTTTGTATCGATATTTACAAGTTACCAAATTAATCAACAAATTCTCATTAGGTTCATTACTTCATTTGGCAGTTAACATTTTCATCACATTATTATCTCAACTTCCAACCAAAATCTTTATTTCACAACACATGAATCACAAATTCACAATCTCATTCATTAAATACAATCTCAATCTCAATTCAATACCTTAAATCACAATTTACAAATCAATCCTTGAAAATTAGATAAACTATCTAAATGATTGGTTCAAGGAATGGTAACCCACTGTCAAATATTGTCCGCTATGCCTCCCCTGGTAAGAGGGCCTCACACCCAACCTCCATCGGATTAACCGGCCATGAAGGCCCGGGATAGCTCACGGTTTTCAATTCACATCTTAGTCAATCCATATCTTTTTCAATTATCATCTCTTTTTCAATTGGGCGCCCATTCACAAATCATTCTATTCTTTCATTCTCAACTTTTGGGTTACCAAATCCTAACCAAACACTTAGCCAATTAAGCTCATTACCAAGCCAAACATAATCAAACCATCAATCATTTCATTCATTCACATAATCAAACCAAATCATCAACTCAATCAACAATAATCACAATCATATCATCTTAGCATAATTCAATACTTTCCTTAACAATTCCACCATAAAACACAAATCTTAACAAAATCATCACATTTCCTCTTTGATTCCATCATTCCCATTTCAATTTCTCATCAACCATCTCTTTCCTCATTTTCAAACCACATCACAATTTTCACTTCATTACTCATCAAGCTATTCAAGCAATAATAGAATTAGTATAAATAATTATTTACTTACAACTCATGATGATCACCAATTAAACCTCCTTTTCTTCAATCCCTTTTGCTTTAGGGCTTCCCTAAACACATTTATCCATTCAAATTAACAACTCAACAACTAAACATACAATTAACACCCAAACATCTCTTTTAAGAACATCAATTACATAATTAAGCAACTCTAATCCAAAAACCCCCCAAAATTCTCATAAACCCTAACTTCCCAAACCATAAACAATCCAATTAACATCAATTAATAACAATTAACTAAAGATAACTTACCAATTTATTTTCATCTTGTCAAAAATTCTTCTCCTCCTCATCTTCATCTTCCTCCCCTTCTTTTCCTCTTCCTTTTCTTTCCTTTTTCTCTTTGCCGACTTTTCTTTTCTTTTCTTTTCTTTTTTAAAAAAGATTTCCCCCTTTTTCCTTCTTCTTATCCACCCAAAATAATTTCTTTTCTATTTATTTATATTGTTTGAAAAATTCTTATCGGTCCATCAAAGATTAACCTTTGACTTTTAATCAAAGTTAAGGAAAAATTACCAATTGCTCCTCAAACAATCAAACACCACCTTATAACCACCTCCAACTATTATTTCTTTCAATTACACCACTCCTACACATAATCATCAATGAATAAACCACAATTAACAAAATTAAACATACTAATGTGTATAATTAAACTTGAGGATGTTACAAATAATCCGCTCGACTAATTGTTCATTAAAACAAATAGTAACCCATTAATATAGCCATCAACACTCAATTAATCAGGGTTAATTATAATGGACCTAACGCATGACTAAAATTGATTATAAACAATATTAGGCGCGTTCATTCTTTGCATCCAATTTTTGAGTGATTTATCACTTTATATTATTTGTCTCTGATAGGAAATAATAACCTTATTATTTAATTAAGTGGGAAATTGCCCCAAGTATGGATGACTCATTCCAAACCCAGAAATCATCTGGTGTGATGATGAATGGAATTTTCCTAAAGGAATCTACCTGTTTGTTAATCACTAGGTGATCCTGAAGCAATTCGGGTGTCGTCTCCACGATTTTCATAAAAAGTTAATTAAAAATCCATTTAGTGAGTAGGTCACCATTGCTATTGGACACCAACCGACGGGCAACGGTTAGCAAATAAATGAGTCTCAGGCGCTCTGTTGATAGTTGCCCCCTCGTTCTTCAAACCAAATGGCATGACTTTGTAACAATACACACCCCATTCTGTGATGAAAGTAGTTTTGATCTTATCCATGATTGCCATCATAACCTGATTGTAGCCTTAGAACCCGTCTATAAAGGAGTAATGGCGCTTTCAACTGCTCTATCCACTAAAACATCGATGTGGGGTAATGGGAAGTCATCCTTCATTGATGCTTTGTTCAGATCCCTGCATTCCACACACATTCTTACTTTTCCATCCTTCTTTAGAACTGGGACTATATTGGCTAACCATCCAGGATAATTCACTACTTCAAGGAACCTGGCTTTGATCTGCTTTTCTACTTCCTCTTTGATGAGTTTGGCCCATTCTGGTCTGAGTCTTAGTAGCTTCTGCTTGACTAGTTTCTTGTTTGGATCTGTAGGGATGTGATGCTCTGCAATGCTTCTGTCAATACCTGGCATATCATCATATGCCCATGCAAATACTATCTTTCTTTCATTTAATATTTTTTCAAATTTTTCTCTCTCATTAGTAGAAATATCAGATGCAAGCATTATTTCCTTTGGATTATCTTTTGTGCCAATGTTAATAGAATGTGTTTGCACAGAATTAATGTCAAAAATGCTTATGATATGATCCATGTAATGCATAGTGGCATCGGGTAAAAAATTACACAAGTAAGCAAAATTGGTAGTTATATCATTGACTTTGGAGATAAAAACAGAATCAATAAAGATAACAGAAAAGCTTTTTATTTGCATTAAGGGAAATTGCAAAGCAGTATGAACAATTTAATTCCTAAGAATGAAGAACAAACAAACAAACAAAAGGAAGGTTTCCTAATTCTATGAAGCTTTTTTGGTTTTTCAGATGAGATCTCAATTCTCCATGTCATCTGAGCCCTTATCTTTTCCATACTCCTTCTTTCATTGCTCCTCCATGAACTTAACCAATTCTAGTATTTCCTCCAAATGATATTTCATTAGGTACTCCTTCATCCAACGGCATTCATCTGCTATGAACTCTAAACTGTCAGAGTCTTTTAAAGGCGGTTCCTCTATGATCATCCATTCATCGACAAATCCCCATTTTCCTCCACCAACATCAATAATGGTTCCTTATTGGACCAGCTTCTGAAACTCAAAAATAAAGCTCGTACATTCTTCCAAGTAATGCCCATTGTAACAATGAAATTGACAATAAGGAGTGTCTCTGTCAGGAAGTGGCCCGATATGCTGCTTAGGCTCGATGAGGCCTTTAGTGATTAATTGGCCAAACAAATCAAGAGCTACACCTGTCCGACTCCCTTAGTATAGATCCCCCTTAGGAATTGCCCTCCTTCTTGGCATGTCAGGTCGGTAGTATCTTCCTAGCGCTCGTTCTTCTAACTTATCCCTAGCGATGATAACATTCATGGCTTCCCTTAATACTTAGTAGTGATTGGCATCATGCCCTAAGCAAACACAATACTTGCAGTATTTCCAAGCATCTGGCCCCATTATGGTGTCAAGGTACAAGGATCTGCTACCTCCGGGATAATCAGCCTTTTTTCATACAAATAGTTAAAGTTCTCAGATGGTGACTTCCTTACATCAATCACTAGGATAGTCTGTGGCACAGATGGCATTACATCACCCAAGTTAGGGTGGAAAAACTCTCCAAAAGATGCCATCAGTAGCTATGAGTTGTTCTTGGTCTCAAATGGTAGTGTTTGATACCAAGTCAGGGTAGGTCCTTGCAAAGACAAAGGAAATGCCCTCTATCACTGAGCGGGAGAAAGCATCATGGCTTGCAAAATGACATTGAACTTCATCATATGGATTGCTGGGTCGATTAGTCCAATGTATGTTTCTATGGAATCAGGCATCTTAAAGCCAACTGGCAATGGTGCTCCAGGTAGTGGTGGACCCATATAGTGCATCCTCTGATTTTTAGCTTCTATGGCGTTTTGAACTACAGTCCGAATCATTTCTCATAGTGTTGATGGGTGTTAGTTGTTTCACGATCTCTTAGGAGGATCCATGTTGCTGCAAAACAAAGTGTTACCACGCAATGTCATGTGTATGTAAGTAATGCATGTATGCATGAATGCACAAAGCAAGAGTACACAAGAAATAAACATTAGTCAAACACACATACTACCAAGTGGTAGACCTTCCAACCTTATTACTCCCACACACGTGTTCGTTTGGCAAGTCAAAATTCATAAGAATTGGTTTGGGCTGTCTCATCAACAGGAGATACTATTGCCCATGCAGTATGCACGTTCGCATAGGAAAAACTCTCAACATCCAAACCAAACAATAAGTCATTAAAACATCCTTATCCTATGTCCTTGCTCTTGATGAATCCTTGATGTTTACCATATTCTAGGGTCATTTTAGCATCAATCAGGTATAATTAGATCGATGCACCAACGTCCCTTAAACATAGGTAATAGTCAAAGTCACTCTTCTTAAACCCTAACTGATCCTATGTTGTAGGGCCGTGTTAATCAGGTACAATTAGACTAACACTTGACACCCCCATAGGTAGCAATTACAAGTTTGATTCAAGGGCAATAACACTAGACTAGGTCAAAATAATGCTTTATGGCTTCACATAACACATCAATCATTTGGTAAGTCCTAGTGGAAGTTGCTAGGGTCATTTCATGGCTTCAGTCGGTTCAGCTAAAGAAGGTTCCCACAGAAGGCAAACTCCCATTAACCATCTCCCTCTTTCAAAAAAAGGTTCAACCGATGGTAGGACATTCAACTCAGAATTTCCCATTAACTATCACCCATTAACCATAACTAGGATGGTAGGCAAAAGTAGGACAATTCCATCTATGAGTGGTAGTCACTGATTTTGCCCTCTATGAAGTGCACATTCGTAAATCATAGGCAGCTTGACCAGTGGTACTCGCGAGGTATGGTGTTTTAATGCAAGAATGCAGTGCAAGGAAACTACTGTTAGATATAATGATGATGATGAGTTGCTTTAATCACATGAATCATAGTATGTTTCCCCTAGTGGAGTCACCAAACTATGGATAAAGGGGGGTTACCTCAGTGTTCCAAGTCATGCGACGACTGCGGCACTATGCGTTTAGCATACAGGAGCTAATAGTATGAGTCGCCACCTGAATATGCATAGGGAAAAGAAATTAGCGAGCATCTCGATTCCCTTAAGAATGCATAAGACACCAAAAACAACAGCGGTGTTGCCACACACATGCACAGGGAAAGGTAGAAAATGGAAAAAAATGCAACTTTCGGGCTTACCAAACCTCAAAAATTGATGGAAAACCCAACCAAAACATCAATGCATGATGCAAACAACCTAAAACAAGTGTCTATATGGCACAACCCAACCTAGCATGCATCTAAGCAATCAATCAATACTCAAATGACCATTACGGTAAGCATTCAAGACATAAGCTTATGATAACCATGATGCATGCTCTCAAATCATGCAAATCATGCTTAGGACAATCAAAACAACTTAAAACAACTTCAAAACAATGGAAACAAACATTAAAGCATGTAAATCAACTATACACACCATTAACTTACAGTAAACAAAATCAAATGCTATGAATATACAATGCACTGATTTTTATGAAAATCAACCAAAATTAATTATAATGCACAAAATCATGTTAGAAATCATTGAAATTCCATAAAAACATTCATTAAGTCAATAAAACACCAAATCATAACATTTAAACAACTTACAGTGAATTTCAATTAAAATTGAATTGAACGTACAATTTACTACAACTTTTGAAATTGATTGAAATCAATTCAAATGCTTTTGATTTTAATTAAAATATGTTAGAATAATCTAAAAACAACATAAAACATGATTTAAAACAATTTTCAAAATCAAAATCATCAAAACAAGAAAATTGAGAAAACTCACGTATAGTGTAGTGAAATATGAAAAATTGCATAATAATCATCCATAATCAATAACAATCCCACAATCATACCATAAAAACTTTAATTGAATAGATCTAACATAAAAACATGTTCAGAATCAACTAAACAGAAATCTAATATGAAATGCAAAAAAAAACACAGTACGTATAACTTTCACGGTAAAATTGAGCATATGAACATTTCAATGCATATGATGAATAAAAATCACAATAATTCCATGAAAATAATGAAAAATTATCAATAACAAGGATCTAGAGCACTTACAATGAAGATTTGCGGAATTCTAGATTCAACAGACAGCAATCCAAAAGGAATGGATCTTTAAAGGAAGGTTTGAGTTAATTGCCTTTTCTCTTGTTTTTAAATCATGTACTGTTCTTTTTGTTTATTTTTATTTTTCTTTTCTCTCTCTAAAAAACTAAAAAAATACTACAAAAGTTTAAACTCTTTTCACTCAAAGGTTGCCACCCAGAAATTACTAACCTCCTAAATTTTCCAACCCCTGTAGAAGAAAATGCGTGTGCCTTTTATATGCAGTGACTGATGATTTGCTTAATTCTTAAGTAGATGAGGTTTTCAAATTCAAAAGGTACTTGATTGAATCAATCTTCTATAATTGATTTTCAAAATTTGAAAGAACGATCATGCAAATCCAATTTTGAATTTCAAATTAAAGCTAATCTCCTGCAACTTTAAAAAGAGAAATGGATTTGGGCCTTAACTAACCTTAAGGCCGAAAGAGCTTAATTATTTAATTAAGAAACCATCCCATAAGATTTGAATGAAATATGAAGCCCATTCCAACCTTTAAAATCACAATCTAGGCCCAAACATCACACTAAGCCCATAAATATGGCAACAGATGTTCTAAGCCCATTTTGGAGCCCTAAATGTCAGAATTAGAAAAATTGTATTAGAGATAAAAATGTGCAGAATGGCCCAATTTATTATAAGTTTAGGTTTTAGGCCATTTTGAGGCTCGTATGAAAAGATAAGATAAAAACAATGTACGATTTTATTTCAAAAATGATTTTCTGGCTCAAAATAATGCACTTTCAAATCTGAAATCCATTTCAAAACATCACATGATCAAAATGAAAGCCATATCACTCTACGTATGCCTTGTGAGCATAAGAGATCATCATTGGGAACTCCGAGCCGCTTCCCCATTCATGCATCGAAAAATTAGGTTTCTGCAGAGCCTTTTCACGAAAGAGAGAGTCCCACTCAAGCAATAAGCTTGGACCATCTCAAGGTTGAATTTGAGGAAGGCAGAATTTGTGAGATGTAGGTACCTGCAAGAATGGTGGATGTTTTTATTAGTAATAGTGCCCTAAGTCTATTGTATGGACATGGTATTTTGACTATTAATGAAGATTGAATTTGTTATTATCATAATTTGCATGTTTATTATATAATAATGTCCTTGAATAATATTATTAATTATTCTAAATGTCCCTAATCGATTATTGTTATTGGAATAACAATGAATTAAGATTAGTATGAAGTTTGATTGATATTCATAAGATGAATATAAGTATGAGATACAAATTGAATTCATATGTATTTACCACTTTGAGATTACTACATGGATCAAAGACATAAGTTAATCTCTAATAGTTATGACATTAAATCCTTAGACCTAAAATTACTATAGTTCTCAGCATGAGGATTATTATGTTTTGACATGATCAAACATCATCCTTAACCAGATGATTATAAAGATTATGATTGAGTATAATAAGAATTATGTAGTGGTATATAAGTAATTGAGATGGAATTTGTCCCTCTTATTATAAGAGAGATATCTCTAGGCCCCTCGACAATTGAGACTAAGAAATGCATGGTCGTGCTCAAATGAATTGATAGAGATCAATATCATTAGTTTAATCAGTCTAATTGGGTTTTGAGAAATTAAAGATTGAACGATATAAGGTTGACTTAATCCATGGCTTATATTCAATAAAGATATCATGAGACAAAAGGATTGTGTCATGGGCTATATTAAGAGTGTCTCGGATTATGAGTTTTTCATTTAACTTGGGTAGTCATACTATCTTGCTTGAGGCCACTTATGACTTTGTGAGCTCAAAATGTGATTTAGGCCTACTACCAACATTAATTGAACCTAAAGGGTCGCATACTAAGAATGAACTAGAATGGTTAAGGTTTATTATTGAATTGAATCCTTTGCCCGTAACCCAACAGTGGTATCAGAGCCACTTGCATTTTCATTTAAATCGATTCTGTCATGTTTAATTATATTTATGCGATATGTATGGTTATGGCACTTGAGTTTTCATTCAAATAGATTATGTCATGTTTGATTATATATATATGATATGTATGAAGATTTTGTCATGTCTTGCATTTTTGATTGTATGTGATATAATGCTATACATGAACAACTTGTTTAATCCGGTTTCTTAAGGTGTTGATTGATTAAATCCGTTTCTCATAAGGATTTGTTAATTTGATTAATAATCCGAATTGTTTTTTACAATTAAAATGTTTAATGTAAAGCCAACAAAGTTGACAATTTATGGTCAACAAAATTAGGAGCCTAGAAAATTGACAATTTGTTGTCAAAATTAGGAGCTTACAAAATTGACAATTTGTTATCAAAATTAGGAGCCAACAATATTGACATATGAATTGATAATGAAGTCAATTATTTTGGCTTGATGAAGTCAATTTGGATTTGTAAAGTATTTTGGATTGATGAGATCAATTTGGATTTGTCAACTATTTTAGCTTGATGAAGTCAATTTGGATTTGTCAATTATTTTTACTTGTTGAAGTCAATTTGGATTGGATTTGTCAATTAGTGTGGCTTGATGAAGTCAATTTGGATTTGTCAATTATTTTGGCTTGATGAAGTCAATTTAGAACCGCCGTAATAGCTCTGCGTAGCACCTTATAAATTTAATTGGTTAAAAATAATGCACCTATAATAATATGTTTTTATACAGTTTGTATATGCTATTTGATAACATGATATGATATGCATGATGTGTTGTTATTTGCATGGTGCATAGCATGGCCTTTAGACCAATGTGATTGGCAGATTATTTTACAAGGGGTTGTAATTAATAAATACAGCATGAGAGTCATTTTGTTTTATTGTAATTTTATTTTACTACTAGTAGTAGAATTTTGTACAATTGTTGTAATAAAACAAGAAGACAATGCAAGCCGTTTGAAGTCATCTAATCTAACCATGGTTATGAAGGAGCTTGGTGATGGTGGTCTAAGGCGACATCATGAAGATACTTGTTACCTAGGAGTGACCAATGATCTTCATAGTGGCTTTTGAAGATCAACCTAGATTAAGGTCTTGCTATGACACATTTATATTATGCATTTTAATATGTATGAGATGCTATGTATGATGTTTCATGTGTATGTGATGTCATGTGTGATATCAAAGAGTATGTGATGCCCAAATGCATAATAATGAGACCAACTAATTAAAGATTAAAATCAATCAAGATCCCTCATAAAAAAAAAATTAAGTTCATATGCCATCCATATTTAAACACTTGTCAAGGCTTTGATCACCATAATGTGGGTTCTACCGAAGTAGAAGTACATTAGCTTATCTTAGTAAGGCAATATGAGTAATGGTGCTACTCATATGTTTAAAATGGTTAGACTTAATTAGGCTATCAAAATGGTTTTGGGCCTAATGGCATAAGATGGGATTTAAACATGTCGGGACATATGATGTCAGTAATCCTATATATATATATATATGGGTGAATTTAATTAATATGGAATATAAAGTAAATATTTAAATGATTAATTAAATGTGTATATTGAGTAAAAATAATCTTATGACTAGAAGGTGAGGTATGGATGAATGATACTTGAATGAGTTAAGATTGATTGATATATGAGATTATTAATGAGCAAATAAGTAATTTGTTATAGATTAATTTGTTGAGGAAATTTTAAGCATGAGATGAATTTTATTTGATTATCTTGTTGTGTATGACTTGGTAATGAGTTTGATTGTTTAAATGATTGGTTAGAAATTGGTAACCCAAAAGATGAGATGGAAAATGAATGATTTATGATTGGGCAATAAGAGATTGTTCTAAATGAAAAGATGAGAAATTGAAAAAGATGTGATCGAGTTACATTTCCTTTAACCTTTCTTTTAGATAATTTAACTAATTATCAAAATTGATCATGATGTGTTGGTTTACTTATGAATTTGTGAGCTAGATTGAGAAATTATGATGTGTTATGAGTTGAATTGGTTGTGATTGTATTTGAAATAGGCATGGATTGACTCGGGGAAAAAGGGTTATGTGTTTCGGGTAAGCTGAGCCGATGGGATAGCTACCTGTAGAGGGATGGCGCGATTGAGCCGGTGGGATAGTCTCGTTGGTGACCACCTATTTATATTTATGAAAGAATGAGAAAATGATTTGGTGAGGATTTAGTGAGGATGAGTTATCCGCGCAGTCTTGTGATTGAATTTGTGTATTTTTAGTAAATCTTGTGTAAAATGGTTGAATTATCATTGGTGTGATATTGATTAAATTGATATAATCATGGATAACATTATAGTTGTTATGCCAATGTGTGTAATTGATAATGTTGTACTTAATTTGCTGATATGGTGTGAGAATATTGATATTGTGATAAGGTTGTGAAAAGTATTGCTGTTGATATGCCAATATGAGTGTTGTTGATATTATACTTGATTTTAATGATAACAGTGCGATGATTATAGTATGGTATGACTATTAAGAGTGTCATGTTTGATATGTCCATTATAACAGGATAGTTATAATGCGACATGATTATTGAAGGTGATGCGGTATGTAATTAGATGATTAAAATACAAAGGGTGAGAGTTATAGAGATTTATTTTTGATAATTGCATGTGATACGAATTATGATTGAAGTTCTGAACTTATCATATGCTGTAAATTTGTTTGCTATGCTGAGTGTATTTATATATTCTGAAAAATTAATATAAATTGACAAATTATGTCAATAAACAATAGAGTCTTAGAAAAAGACTTTTAAAATTAAGTTGATTATATTTATTTATAGTCAAAAGGGCCAAAAACACCCTCCACCTATTTTTGAGAGAGCGAGTCAGCCCTTTAATTATTTTCATTGTCAATCAGACCCATAACATTTCCAAACGTGGTACAATAAACCCCTTCCGTCAAAATTGTTACTTAAATTTGGTTAACTTTCAATTTTATGGATGATAAGAAGAGAAGAAAAAGAAAATGGGTCAATAATAAGAGAAAAAAACAAAAGGGGTTAGTGATAATAAAAACAAAAAGTCTTTCTTCTCAAATCAACTAACCTCTGTCTCTCTCTACCTGTAAATCAATTAGTCTAGCCCTCATAGGCAAATTAACCATAAATGATTCATAATCTACCACAAAAATACCAAATTGTCAAGCACACAATAATTGATAGAAAGAAGGGATGGGGTGGTAGGCCACCCAAACACGGACACAAGAACAATCTACCCGACAGTCATAACCTTCTCATCATCATCAATTGGGTTGCTCCAATTTCACATATGAAACTGCGTACAACTGAATTTCAAAGAGGACAACATGATTGTCGAGGTGAAGAGGTGGAGATGAGGGTTTAGCCACAAACAAACAAGCGAGCTTGATTTGATTGTCCTCATCTTCTATTCTGATGGCTCGAACTCTAAGGCCGTGTTTGGCGGAGAAATCACAGCAAAAGGAATGAATGGTGTTGGGTCATTAATTTGATATACATATCTAAAATGGCAATAACATCAGGCATGTTTCTATCTTCTTTTATCAATTTATTGTTTTAATTTATGAAAGAAAACTTGCTTCTTTTTTCCAATTTTTTTATTGCAATTGTGTAGTTATTGCTATCTGCTTTGATAAATTTTAGGTTTTAGGAATTGGGTTTGGCTCAAAATTGCTTAGGTTTTTTTTATGGATGCTTATTTTGAGTAATTGTATGATAAAGTGGAAATTTTTTGTTTCGTGATTTTGGTGATTGTGTAATTACAGTGGCATGTAAGTCCAGGGAGGATCATAGGAAGTAAATAGAATTATAAGTGTTAGCCCCGAGATTTTAGTAATGATTTTGATGATGTAAAACATTAAGTTATTCACTAATATGTTTGTTAAGTGTTTTTCAGGTATCACATTATAAAAGGA
>CANYLF012691929.1:0-10854 GCA_948193215.1 Bocquillonia castaneifolia
AACTTAGCTAAGTTAGAACATAAATTGATTATATGTATGTCTAGTTGATGCATGATTTTTTGTAATAGAATTTGAGTGGTAATCTAGCTATGAGAATGTGAATATATGCTAGTAGCTTAAATAATGAGAAGTTAGAGTTAACGTACTCCCTAAATCACTTACTGCATTGTCTCAAATTTTGGAATTGTTTTGCCTCAGTTTGTGATGCCACTTAAAGCTAGTTAATCAGCAGCATTTTCTTTAAATTTTAGACCATTGGATACCTCAATAAGTTCCTTAAGGCCCCTATAAAATTCAGGCCAAAACTAGTTAGTTTAGGTGGTGAAATAGCCTAAGATTTTGAAACGTGAATTATGTTTCTTTTTTTACTACGTTGCTGCCCCAATAGTAACTTTTTTATTTCACTTCTATAATTTTTCTAAATTGATTTCTAAGGTCTATCTAGGTATTTTATAAGAGAATACAAAGTTAGATTGAAGAGAAAGTACTTAAATTGGCTAAAATAATTCAAAAGCTACAATTTTGTTTAAATTGTTAGAAATTTATGATAGTGAAAATTGGTGTTACATGCTACAAGTCAATATCATATTGAGCATTTTTTTAAAGAATGTGCTTAACATGTTCAGTTCAGGAAAAGTTTAACTTCTTGAATCAAAATTTGATTCTGGTGAAATTTCTTTCATAACATGTAGTATGGCATTCATAAACTTGTGATTCATGCTCTTCAACACGTTTTATAAACTCCTTTCGGCTCACAAAAATACATCATGTTAAATCTGCACATTTTTGCATCTTAATTCATGATGAGATCTTGTTCTAAGAGATTGAGATTTTGATCTTGATTTCAAACAAATAAGAAAACATTTCATGTATTGTAGACACTAAATTATTGGATGCAGGTATGTGGAAGCGGCCCGGGAGCCCAGTGATGAATACGGTCTAGTTTAGACCACTTTGTAACCCAGTTTCTTGCAGGAATGAGCTGAAGAAAATAAAAAATTATTTCGAATGTGTTGAATATTTTCAAAATGTTCAAGACCTCATCGATGCCAGAGATATCACAGATCCTAATGCAGGGCAATCCGACACCTAGGACAGCGATGGGTGATGGTCGAAATTCAAGCTCTCAGCTCAGTGTTCTGAGCATTTGTTATGCTTTCCCAATAATGTTGTTGTCCCTATTTTCTAGTCAATGATAGAACATCTGTTTCCTCCTGTTTAATTAGTATCTTTTTCATGGCATGAATGCACTACATCAATCATCTATACTCTTGTTTGACATTAATCCATATCATGATGGTTCATTTAACATTGCTACAAAGCTTGGAAGTACCTGTTGTCATTAAAGAAAAAAAGAGGAAAGAAGAAAAGAAGAAGAAGAAGTAGGAGAAGAGCAAAAACGTCATGTTCAACCCTGAAAAGGTTATGATCAATAATGGCATCACGAGCACAAATCAAGCAGAGCACCACTGACAGATTGCCGGTTTTAGAGATCACCTCAAAACATCCAAGGCCTCTCAAAAATCCTTTCGGGCATGCTTCCTCACAAGCCGGAACAAAATGTCAAAATCTCTCCGTGACTAAAAAAAAAAAAAAGAAAAAAGGGCCATATGAGCTGAAAACCCATTTGTGGGTGGCTCATGCAAAAGTGAAGGCTGGCTTGCTAAGGTGAAAACATCGCAAAGAGGAGCCTTAGGCAAAAAGACAAGGCCAAAGAAAAAAAAAGAAAAAAAATGATGAAAAAATGAATGAAAACGAGGAAGTAGAGAGATTCAAAACAAAGCATACCTAAGTGATTGTGAAGTATTGGCAAAACACAAAAATGGAAGCAACTAGAGGCTACTCAAACAAATGTGTGATCAACCAAGACTTAAGAATGAATGTTGAATCACAATACCAAGCCTTAAAAGATCAGCAGAGCAAGAACTCCATTGATATAGACAGCTTGTCCTTAGGCAACAATAATCTTTAAATGTGCTGAAGCGCCAACAAATAATAGCTTGCGCAAAGAATCAACACGATGCCAAGACTGAACAAGCCCGTGCAAAAGGGGTTGAGAAAGTGAAAATGAGAAAAAAGTGAGCAAAAAAGGATGGAAACAAGCTGAAAATGAGAACCATAATTGAGGCTTAACCTGAAGAACACGATCTATGATGACAATGACATCGGGTCCAGCATGTAAAGTACTCTTCTATGGAATTGTTGAATGAACTAGAATTAATTCTAAATTTCTTATTGCATAATTAAAGTTATTGCATTCAAACTAGAAAAAGAAATGCTAAGCGAAAGAGAAGAAACGGATATGAGACTAGCAATAACTCATTGTTTGGAATGACGCATCAGCCGAACAATCTTCAAAGATAAACCTGCTGCATCGACTAGTTCTTGACCGACACAGGGGGCAAAAAAAAAACAATTGTGGGTTGAATTCAAAACTGACAAGCAGCTAAGGAATACTAAGTTTCCACCATGGACACAATCATCATCTTCAGCAACAACAATTCTCCTCATTGCTCAATGAAGATGATGTTCCTCTTCACAGCCTCACTGCAGGTTCCTCTCGATATGTCAATTGATTTGTCTTGCTCAGCACTCTTTAGACAATGGACCCTGAGATCAACTAAACTAAGCTCTGACAATGCCATATCAGAAGCCTGCAACCAACACTATTTGTGCCTCATTGAAGTCAGCTAGGGGCATGATCAAGAATGACTTTTCCCGACAACCATATCTGTAAAAAGAAAAAAATGAAATGGCTTGATGAGTTGTAAAATCCCTTCGGGGGCAATTCATGCAAAAATTAAGGTATCAATAAAAAAACTAAAAGCCCGATAAGTTGAAAACCCTTTCATGGGCGGCTTATGCAAAAGTTAGGGTAGCCTGCTTGGGTGAAAACCTCGCAAATAGGCGTTCTAGGCAAAAGTTAAGGCATGAACAAAATAAAATGAGATATGGTTACCAGGAAAATCTGGAAACTCCACAGAGAATTTAACCAGTCAGAACTTCAACAAGAATAGTCAAGATTTGATCAACATGTCTTTCAAAAGCAGCTTGAACATTGTTACACTGGCCAATCTGGGGCAACTGAACATACAGACACAAACTAAAAATGTTGGAGCTTCACTAGGACTACACAATGTTAGCAAGCTACACAGGCAGAGAACAAACCTCACCTTTCTCAGACAATGATATCGAATACCCTGATGATCATGACCATGCCATGACAGAACTCGTTCCTTAGTGAATGGATATGCTAAGATTCACCGTCTTACATTTGAGAAGTCATTTCTGGATGTATAGAAGCATGAGACAAAATCTGGGTAAACAAGAGCCAAATCTTCATTTTCTTCAGAAGTAACAAGAATTCAGGTCAGGACCTCTAATCCAAACCAGAAATATATGGAACAGTCATCAATCTATACCTTCTCTATCATTGAAATGATGGGGCAACCCATTGTTCAAACATCTTGAGGTGGCAACAGCAGAACGCAGTCAACTACGGCTTCAGAGCATGCAGATAAAGACACCTGGCACTGAACAATGCAAACATTTGACATAACATATTTCTTTTGCATCATGTAGGCATCCATTCATACATTTGTAAATATAATTGACATCCAGCATGACATATGCAAGGAAGAACACCCCCATTCATGCATACATAAATAGGAAAGATGACTAACATAGCACGTCTTGCAAAGACACATCGCATATATCATGCATACATCCACAACATGCTTTCATCGTACAGGCAACTAAGAAAATCACAAAGGTTCAACTAAAAGGAATGAGAGCATTCTTGCCAAGGAAACAACCCTGTGATAACTAGAGTCTTCTTCGACATGACATGATGAACAACTCCGACCCGACAAAGCAAAGTGAACAAACTGACTTCACCAGAGTACAGGAATATCGATACAGGACTAGCAAACAAGACTAATGGAAACCATGCTAGGGGCAATCTTTGCCTAGACACTGCGCCAACCAGGTTGCATCTTCCTTGTAGATGGGGGTGCCCTATCATCGAGACCATGTGTACAAGTAAACACAGATGTGGGATTAATTGGTTCGAAGCTGACATGGACTTCTAGGGTGAGTCAAGAGAACAAGGCAACAGAAAGCTTGGGGGCAGGTAGAATCTTATTCAAATACAAGCTAACATATCCCCAAACGGAGTAGGGCAAGGCTATTGAAACTCGATGGCAAAATGAGGCCTCTTAATTATCAATTTATGACAACATCAGGAGAGCGACGTGAACAACGACTCACTTGACTAGTGACTGTCCTTGGAAGAAAATAGTCAGCCAGACCAACACTGCAGAGAAATCTTAATCTTCTTACAACTGAGAAGAATGTCAAGAGAAAATTTCAGGGGCAGCAGGTCACCTTCGAAATCAAAATTAATCCAAAAGATGACAATCTGACTTCATGGAACCATAAACCGGGGGCAACAAGTCACCTTCTACCAATCCAACGACCTCCAAGGAGATAGCAGGTCTTCCTCATCATTCAGCAAATCTGGGGGCAATGAGTCACCTTCAAAAAATTTTAGAAACACTCAAGGGGCAACGGGTCACCCTCAAAATATCAGAACAACCTTTAGGAAGAGAATGATTCCATACGACAATAGGTCATCTTCAACTTTAAAATCTCAGGTGACAATGAGCCACCTTCAAATCCTAGAATCACAGACACATAAGTTGGCAGCGAGCCACCTCCAACATATCGGCAACGACTATCGACGGAGACAAACTACCTACAACTTATCGGTAATGACTATTTACGGAGACGTACTACCTCTAATGTATAGGCGACCAGTATCTCGGAGACGTACTACCTCTAATGTATTGGTGACGATTATCTGCGGAGATGTACTACCTCCAATGTATTGGCGACCAGTATTTCATGGACGTACTACCTCCAATGTATTGGTGACGATTATCTACGGAGGTGAACTACCTCCAAATTATCGGCGACGACTATCTACGGAGATGAACTACCTCCAACTTATCGGTGATGACTATCTACGGAGATGAACTACCTCCAATATATCAGCGTTGACTATCGAACCCTGAGCTAAAAACACAGATTGTATCCTTTTGACAGGTTTATTTATGTTTGTTTGCTTTGACGTTCGTTTATTCATATTTATGCAACATTGCTAAACTCTGACAAAGCAGGGGCAAACTGTAGACACTGAATTTTTGGTTATAGATATGTGGAAGCAGCCCGAGAGCCCAGTGATGAATACGGTCTAGTTTAGACCCTTTGTTACCCAGTTTCTTGTAGGAATGAGCTGAAAAAAATAAAAAATTATTTCTAATGTGTTGAATATTTCCACCAAGGACATAATCGCCATCTTCAGCAACAACAATTCTCTTCATTGGTCAATGAAGATGATGTTCCTCTTCACAGCCTTACTGCAGGTTCCTCTCGATATGTCAATTGATTCATCTTGCTCAGCACTCTTTAGACAATGGATCCTGATATTAACTGAACTAAACTCTGACAATGCCATATCCTAAGCCTGCAACCAACACTATTTGTGCCTCATTGAAGTCAGCTGGGGGCATGATCAAGAATGACTTTTCTCAACAACCATATCTGTAAAAAGAAAAAAATGAAATGGCCTGATGAGTTGTAAAATCCTTTCGGGGGCAATTCATGCAAAAGTTAAGGTATCAATAAAAAAAAAGCCCGATAAGTTGAAAACCCATTCATGGGCGGCTTATGCAAAAGTTAGGGTAGCCTGCTAGGGTGAAAACCTCGCAAAGAGCTGCTCTAGGCAAAAGTTAAGGCATTAACAAAATAAAATGAGATGTGGTTACCAGGAAAATCAGGAAACTCCACAGAGAATTTAACCAGTCAGAACTTCAACAAGAATAGTCAAGAGTTGATCAACACGTCTTTCAAAAGCAGCTTGAACATTGTTATATTGGCCAATCTAGGGTAACTGAACATACAGACGCAAACTGAAAATGTTGGAGCTTCACTAGGACCACACAATATTAGCAACCTACCCAAGCAAAGAATAAACCTCACCTTTCTCAGACAATGATATCGAATACCCTGATGACCAAGACCAAGCCATGACAGAACTCGTTCCTCAGTGAATGGATATGCTAAGATTCACCATCTTGCATTTAAGAAGTCATTTTTGGATGTAAAGAAGCACGAGATGAAATCTGGGTAAACAAGAGCCAAATCTTCATTTTCTTCAGAAGAAACAAGAATTCAGGTCAGGACCTCTAATCCAAACCAGGAATATATGAAACAGTCATCAATCTATACCTTCTCTATCATTGAACTGATGGGGCAACCCATTGTTCAAACATCTTAAGGTGGCAACAATAGAATGCAGTCTACTACGGCTTCAGAGCATGCAGATAAAGACACCTGGCACTGAACAATGCAAACAGTTGGCATAACATATTTCTTTTGCATCATGTAGGCATCCATTCATACATCTGTAAATATAATTGACATCCAGCATGACATATGCAAGGAAGAACACCCCATTCATGCATACATAAATAGGAGAAATGACTAACATGGCATGTCTTGCAAAGAGACATCGCATATATCATGCATACATCCACAACATGCATACATCGTATATGCAACTAAGAAAATCACAAAGGTTCAACCAAAAGGAACGAGAGCATTCTTGCCAGGGAAACAACCCTGTGATAACTAGAGTCTTCTTCGACATGACATGATGAACAACTCCGACCCGACAAAGCGAAGGGAACAAATTGTCTTCACCAGAGTACAGGAATATCGATACAGGACTAGCAGACAAGACTAATGAAAACCATGCTGGGGCAATCTTTGCCTAGACACTGCGCCAACCAGGTTGCATCATCCTTGTAGATGGGGGTGCTCCATCATCGAGATGATTTGTACAAGCAAACAGATATGTGGGATTAATTGGTCAGGAGCTGACATTAACTTCTAGGACGAGTCAAGAGAACAAGGCAATAGAAAGCTTGGGGGCAGGCATAATCTTATTCAAATACAGGCTAATTTATCCCCAAATGGAGCAGGGCAAGGTTATTGAAACTCGATGGCAAAATGAGGCCTCTTAATTATCAATTTATGAAAACATCAGGAGAGTGACGTGAACAACGACTCACTTGATGAGTGACTGTCCTTGGAAGAAAATAGTCAGCCAGACCAACAATGCAGAGAAATCTTAATCTTCTTACAACTGAGAAGAATGTCAAGAGAAAATCTCAGGGGCAGCAGGTCACCTTCGAAATCAAAATTAATCCAAAAGATGACAATCTGACTTCATGGAACCATAAACCGGGGGCAACTAGTCACCTTCTACCAATCCAATGACCTCCAAGGAGATAACAGGTCTTCCTCATCATTCAGCAAATCCGGGGGCAATGAGTCACCTCCGAAAAATTTTAAAAACACTCAATGGGCAACGGATCACCCTCAAAATATCAGAACAACCTTCAAGAAGAGATTGACTCCAGACGACAATAAGTCATCTTCAAATCTCAGGTGATAACAAGCCACCTTCAAATCCTAGAATCACAGACACATAAGTCAGCAGCGAGCCACCTCCAACGTATCGGCGACGACTATCTATGGAGATGAACTACCTCCAACTTATCGGCGACGACTATCTATGGAGATGAACTACCTCCAACTTTTTAGTGATGATTATTTACGGAGATGGACTACCTCTAATATATCGGCGATGACTATCGAACACTGAGCCAAAAACACAGACTGTATCCTTTTGACAGGTTTGTTTATGTTTGTTTGCTTTGACGTTCATTTATTCATGTTTATCCAACATTGCTAAACTTCGACAAAGCGGGGGCAAACTGTAGACACTTAATTTTTGGATGCAGGTATGTGGAAGCGGCCCAAGAGCCCAGTGATGAATATAGTCTAGTTTAGACCACTTTGTTACCCGGTTTCTTGTAGGAATGAGCTGAAGAAAATAAAAAATTATTTCAAATGTGTTGAATATTTTAAAAATGTGTTTTTGGCCTAATTTAGGGTTCGAACAAGTGTTTAAATATTTGTCCAAACCTTAAGATACGGCCCAAACAAGCTAGAAAATTATTTTAAATCAAAAGCCCATTGGGCCTGAGAACGAACATCCGGCGAATGATCAATGGTCTGGCCGGATGTTCATTACTGTCAAGCATAATGATTGAGCGGAGCATCTGACGGATAATGGATAATGATTTTAATAGCCCACCATGTTTAAAAGAGATTCTATCTGTCGAATTAAAGTTATTCTCTCTGTCGAGAGAATAACCCTAATCTCAGCAGATATAAAATCGAAACTATAAACACTGAGAAAGGGGGAAGGTTGGAGAGAGTAGCAGACGAGAGAAAAACACATTGATACAGAGAAAAATAACGTTTTTACAAAGTTTTTTATAATGATTTTTTGAAACTATTTCTGGATCTTTTAATCATTCAACAACTCATTTTCTGCCCGAAGCGGTAATCTATCTCATTTCTGAGAGCAACCATCCATCCACAAGCCATCCATACATCCAGAATAAACTCATTTCCTCGTTTATATTATTTGCTTTATATTCTGCAATTTTTATGTTTTTCTCATACTAATTTTGTTTGATATTCTGATCATATATATGAGTTTTATGTGAAGCCAGGAGTGTTTTGGATCTCTCATATCCAAGTTTGGAGCCTCGTCGCCATTGTCTAAGTATTTTACAGTGATATTTTTCTTAGACTTTTTTTATTGTAGTTTTAAGTTGTTTCAACCATCTAAACTGGTTCGTTGGGGGTCTGTATACACTGTAAGTAGGTTGTACATTATAAATATGCCAAAACATGTAATAATACAGAGAAAACAACTTGGGGAAGATGGATTACAGATCCGGTTGGACGTTCAAACATCCGGCCGGATGATTACAAACGTCTGGCCGGACGTTCACTTCTCCACGGATGTCCCGACCTGCTTGCTTAAATTCAAGGTTTTGGGCCTGGCTCATTAAGAACATCCGACCGAATGATCAAACATCCGGCTGGACCTACATGATGCAGAGCCAAAAATGAAAGATTTGAAACCGTGAGATTACTGAAGTTTCAAGGTCGATCGGTCTATCCTCTCTCGGGTAGATCAGTCGATCGGTAAGATCTCTTTACCGTTTTTTGTAAAAATCACCTAGATTTGCTTGTTAAATAATTAGTCTGACATTTAATTAATCAACCCGGTAAATAAGTAGATAAAATGGTAGAAAACTCATTTCTCCTTTCCTTTCTTTAAGGTTGTATGTTTATTATTACCATTTCCTTCATATATTTCGAAAAATAAAAAAAATGAATTAATGTGCAAATATTAACCCCAAAATAATAATTATATATACAAAAATAAGTTAGAAACCAACTGTGGATATTTCAGATGTAAATAAATAAGGAAATAACCCACCCGGTGAATTACTATTAAAAAAGTAGTAACCCACTGATGCAGCCATCAGCACTCAATCAATCAGGGTTAATTACAATGTACTTATTGCAGAACTAAAATTGATTAGTAATAATATTAGGAGCGCCCATTCATTGCACCATACCTTCTGGGTGATTTATCGCTTTATATTATTTGTCTATGGTAGGAAATATTGACCTTATTACTTAATTAAATGTGAAATTGCCCCTAGTATGGATGACTCATTTCGAACCCAGAAATCATATGGTGTGATGACGAATGGGATTTTCCCGAGAAGGAATCTACCTGTTTGTTAATCATTAGGTGATCCCGAAGCAATTGGGGTGGCGACTCCACGATTTTCATAAAATCTAAAAATCCTTTTAGTGGGTAGGTCACCATTGCTATTGGACACCAACCGATGAGCAGCGGCAATTAGACGCGTCCCGGGCGCTCTGTCCACATGTATCCTTTTATGAATCTCAATCATAACAGACTATGTTACCATCAAACATTGTGTTCTGACAATTCAAAGAAAATAATTTATTTATAGTCGAGCAACAAGTTATAAGATCATACAAACATTTAATAAGTGACTAAGATGATGATGAGAAGATATTGATCAAGACAGATAACAAATCGGTCAGAGTCTGAGAAGTTTGTGCCGTTGTTCTTGTAGCAACAACAAATGTCTTTCCATGCCTTCTAAGCGAGAATTAACCTCTTGCACCGAAACATAAATACATTCCAATGAATGAGCATTGGAAGATTGAGCAACATGTTGAATATCTGACGGATTCAAATCCTCCAAAACAACATTAGATAATGGACTAACCTCTTGAATCCCCATTATTTCAAATGAGTCCATGGGCTGCTTTCCTTTAGATCTACTAAGAGCTTTTTATTCTAAAGTTGTCAAATACAATCAATCAAGTATTGAGCTAGGATATGGTGTTCTCAAAACATACTCAACACAATTTAAATCAACTTCAAAGTGCTCAAATACACGAGTCATAATTCCACCATATGGTAGAGAGAGATCTGTTAAGACAACAATCAAAATATAAGACAAGATCGATCCAGGGAGATTCCCTGATTTTTCGGACAACATCATGGAAATGCAAAACATATCTTGGTCAATTACTTTGAGATGATTAGGATCTCTGGGAAATACATTGTAGAAACATAAGCTGGGAGTTGATCAATATAAAGAACATAATAAGACTGAATGGAATTATCGAACATCACAATTCTGGTCTGTTCGATAAGGGAAAGTGGATAAGAAGACTAATTTGACAAAGACTGAATCCCCCACCGATTGTAAGGAATATTGAAGATCTTTGCAAGGGTAGACTCATTTAAGGTAATATCTCGACCCTTACTAAAAGATTTAAGAGTACGAGTGCTGTGAGTGAAAATAAGATTAG
>CANYLF012693033.1:0-10692 GCA_948193215.1 Bocquillonia castaneifolia
GTTTTCCCCTCTTGGTAGGTGAAACATCTTGCATTTCTGGAAGCAGCTTTTGACCCGCTGTAGGTGTCCGACATACAGCTTCATCTTTTCATTTCTGACTTCCCATTCATCTATCACTTGACTAACAACCAATTTTGAATCCCCATAGACTGAAATTTCTTTAGCTCCTGCTGAGCTTGCTGATTCTAATCCGAAGATGCATGCTTCATATTCGGCCATGTTGTTGGTGGTCGAAAATTCTAACTTCTTAGCAAGTGGAATTTGTTCCCCTGTAGGTGTTCTGAGTAGTACAGCTATTCCTACTCTACGGTTTACTGCTCCATCGAAGTACAAAATCCATCGCTAAACTTCTATTACATTAAGTGTTTCATCAGGGAACTCGCATTCAAATTATTCGTCTGACTCTTTTGGATGGAGAGCCAAGAATTCAGCAAATGCCCGCCCTTTGATTGTCTTCTTAGTTGTGTAACGAATGTCAAACTCAGTCAATAGCACCAACCATTAATCCAGTTTCCCAATTAGGACAGAGGCTTCATACAAGTATCGTAGAGGATCGATCTTTGCCACCACTTCTAATTGGTACGACTGAGAGTAATGTCGGAGCTTACGAGTAGCCCAACTGACCGTCAGGCAAGTCTTCTGAACTACATTATACTTGACCTCGTAAGACAACAACTTCTTGCTAAGGTAGTACACTGCATGCTCTGTTCTGGTTCCATCTACTTGAGCTACCATTGCACTGATGGCTTCCTCTTTTAATGCCATGTATTGGATCAGTGGTCTCCCAGCTTTAGGAGGTTGCAGTATCAGTGGACTTGACAGGTACTGTTTTATCTTCTCACATGCCTTCGGGCAACTAGAGTCTACTCTTTAGGTTGGTTCTTCCTCAACAGCTTGAAGATGGGATCACAGATCATGGTTAACCGTGATATGAACCTGCTGACATATTGGATTTTCCCAGGAATCCTCTGACTTCTTTTTCTATTTTTGGGGGCTGCATTTCTTGAATAGCCTTGATTTTGTCTGGGTCCACCTCTATCCCCTTCTGACTGACTATGTGCCCTAACAGTTTGCCTTTTGTTACCCCGAATACACTATTTATCGGGTTTAGTGTCAGCTTATATCTGGCTGCTCTTGCTAAGAATTTTTCTAGGGCGTCGAAGTGTTGCTCCCAGGTAGGGGATTTAACCATCATGTCGTCTACATAGACCTCCACCTTCTTGTGTATCATGTCATGGAACAAGGTTGTAGCCATCCTCTGATACGTTGTCCCCGCATTTTTGAGTTTGAATGACATTACTGTGTAGCAGTAAGTATCATATTCTTTCATAAAGGACGTCTTTATCTTGTCAATCACAACCATCATGATTTGGTTGTACCCAAAATATCCATCCATGAAAGAGTACATGGCACTAACTGCTGCACTATCAATGAGCACATCGATATGAGGAAGAGGAAAATTGTCCTTTGGTGATGCTTTATTCAGATCTCTGAAATCTACACACATTCTGACTCTACCATCTTTGTTGGGAACTGGGACAATGTTAGCCAACCATTCTGGATATTTAACCACCTCTAAGAACTTTGCTTTCAATTGCTTGGCTACTTCCTCTTTGATCAACTGTGCCCATTCTGGTCTCAATCTCCTAAGCTTTTGCTTGACTACCTTCTTGTTGGGATCAGTAGGAATGAAGTGTTCTGCTATGCTTCTGTCAACCTTAGGCATGTCTGCGTAGGTCCAAGAAAATACTTCCTTTCATTTTTTTGAGGATATGTTGGAATCTCACTCTCTCTTCAGGGGTCACATTAGACTCGATCAGTATTTCCTGTATTATTTCTTTTGTACCTAAATTGAATGCATTTGTTTGCACAGAATTAATGTTAAACATGCTTGTGATATGATCAATGAAATGCACAATACCATCGAAATGAACATTACACAAGCAAAGTCTGTGTTTATATCATTGACCTTGGAAACAAACACTTCCTCCTCCTCAAAGAGGTCAGGAGTTATTACATCAATAGAATAAAAATGTTCCATAAGTGCATCATAAGTAAAAGCATCAATATCAGAATAGCTAAGCTGGGCAGCAGCTTCCTTTTCATCTGCAACTGCTACAACAGCTTCCTTGCCATCTTCAGCCTCTTCTTGAATCACCAATGCCTCCATTTTAGCAGCCAGGTTCTCAGTGATAAGTTCTTCTAGGATCAAAATAGAGCTCTTGTTGCTTGCAACTTCCTTCGGCATCTTCTGAGCTTCCGGCACAAAGCATTCATATAGACCTCCCTTCTTGATAAAACTCTGCTTCCCTTTCTGTGAAGGCTCTCCAATGTATCCTAAACTATTGCGGGTAGTCTGATTTTTGAAATCTGGAAGTGTAGTAACTCATAGTTGGTTCTTTCCTAGCCCGAGGCCAAGGAGGTAGTTCATCTTTTGAAGCATGGAGTTAACCTGTGGACCTATCTGTTCTCCCCTGACTCCCATGATCTGAAACTCGATAGGGGAAATTTCACCCCTGGGTGCAGCCTATAGCACTGCTATCGAATGGACTGGCTCAACATTAACAGTCAAAATGCCTCCTTCATATGGGAATTTGATCTTCTGGTGAAGTGTGGACGGGACCCCTCCTAGGGAATGAAACCATGGCCTACCCAACAGAACTGTAAAGGTCATAGGAATATCCAAGATAGTAATGCTTACCTCGGATTCAATCGGACCAACTTTGATCCTAGCAGTGAAGGTACCCTATACACTCCTCTTTGAGTCATCATATGCTCGAATGACTAAATCGGATGGCTGTAGACCAGCAGCGAAAACTCCTAGCTTAGGAAGGAGCTTTGATAGGCAGACGTTAATAGCAGATCCATCATTAACCATAACACATGATGTTCTCTTACAGTTAACCTCAGCAGCAATGTACAAAGCCTTGTTATACTCCTCGCCTTCCAGAGGTAGATCCTTGTTAGAGAACGTAATCTCACCCGGCTTCCTTTCCAATATCAATCTGACCATGTTTTCAGGAGAAACATCTTCAGGAACTTGAATCTTGGACAATGCATCCACTAAGGCTCTCCTGTGCGACTCAGAATACACCAACACATCCCAGATGCTTGCATTGGCTTTGGTTTTCTTCAACTATTCTGTTATTAGGTCTCCTCTAACCTCCATAATGTCTTTTCTTTGATAGTCCTTGCTACTCCCGGTGACTTGTAACAAGGAATCATCATTCTGAGTCAAATGGAAAGTATCTGCTAGCTCTGCTTCATCTTCACTGGAGGAATACCAAGCATCGAACATATACACATTCTGACCTGCTTATCAGAACTCATCTATAGCTTGTAAAGGCCAGTCAAATCTCCTAACTGTGGAAGTTCTTCCCTCAAATGTTCTACATGGCTGGCGACCATATCCGTCAAGATGGAGTAAGGCTCAAAAGAAGCTAAAACCTCCGCTTTAGAAAAACCAAATTCAATACACATATTTTAGTTAGGGGGAGGTACTCTGTGGTAGTTTGGTAAGGGGTTGTGTTTGGTGCTAGGTGGTCTGGGTCGGTGATTTTGCCTGCCTCGATTAGATCTTGGATAGAGTGTTTGAGTTTAAGACAGTTATCAGTAGAATGTTCGGGGGTTTGGTGGAATTTGCAAAAGGCGTCAGGATTGTAACCAGGTGAGTTTTGGTTGGGAGGGAATCTAGCTGGTTCCGGTTTGAGTAGGTTTTGTCTCTCCAGTCTCTCGAATAATTTGGACAGTGGTTGGTTGAAGTTGGAAAATTTTTGGTTGTTGATCACTCGGTTTACATCTGCGGTTTTAGTGTTTGGGGGTTGGTTATATATGGCTTTTCCTTTATGGTTCTTCTTTTTCTCTACCTCTATCTCTTCACATTGTAAACCATCATCATACAGGCTAGCGAAAGTTTTAGGGTTCATTATTTGTAGAGTCTCTACCATGTTAGGGAGTACATTCAAGACCCCTATTTTGACTTGGTCCTTTTCAGAAGGTCCGTCCTTAAGTAAGGCCGTTTTGTTTCTCCATCTGGTCAAGAAGTCTGCAAAAGGTTCATTGCACCTTTGTTTGGTCATCTCCATGTTTCTTAAGGAAACCTCCAGCTTAATGTTGTATGCATATTGCCCTAGGAATGCTTCACAAAGTTCCTTCTAATTAGACTAGATTGTAGCTAGTAGCCGGTGGTACTAGTCTTGGGCTACTCCAGTCAAAGATAGAGGAAACACCCCCACCTTCTATTCGTTGTCGAGTGGTGTGGTCGCTATAATAGATCCATATTGTTTAAGGTGAAGCTTGGGATCTCCAGTTCCGATGAGCTTCTACATGTCTGGCATGGTAAATTTGGGAGGCAACTTCTTCATGCCTTTGACTCCCATACTGTCCAGGTCAAATTCTATGTCTAATTTCTTCTCCTGGACCATTTCTTGCAGCTGTTCCATTTTCCTAGTCAAGGCAGAGATAGCATCCTGACCCTCAGTTCTGTCTTCCCCTTCTAGAGGTGGGTTCTCTGGTGTTCTGTTGTTGATAGCATGTTGAACCTCTTCCCTAATCATGACCCTCAAGGTGGTCAACATTGCATCCATATCAAACGGTTGTCCTGTTCCTGCCATTCTGTCTGAGTCGATACTGTCTCTGACTAGCCTTCTTCCTACTCTTCTCCAAATTAACTGAGACTCAATATTTACTATAAACAAGAGGGATTAGCAACATGCAAGTATACATGTACGCATATGCATGTATGCATGTGTGCATGTATGCATGACAAGAAAATAAGAAAATCGTTAGATGTACAAGTAACAAATTCTACCAATTAGCAGGCCTTCCAACCTTATTTCTCCCACACACGTATTCCGTTGGTCAAAAGTCCATATCCTAGGTAGGTTGGGGTACTTTATTTCATCAATAGGGGATGATAGTAATGTCATAAATAAATATTCTCTCCGACTATCCTAACAAATAATAGCATTTGTGATAATCAAGTTTGTATCCTTGTACCTAAATTCTGCCTTTAGGTGAACAGAGTTCCGGCATAGGCTTTAGGCTTAATGATCACAAATACTCATGGCAACATTACAACAATGAGGATTAACGAGTACAACCTAATGGAACTTCTATGGTCATTACATGCTGGGCTTTGACTCTTTGGTTTGGCTAAGAAGGCTCCCAAGAGTCGGACTCACATTAACCATTGCTAGGATGGTAGGAGATTCGGTATGGGCTTCCCATTAACCGTGACTCATTAACCATTGCTAAGATGGTAAGCCATGTAGGATTCCCAACCACTGTGAGTGGTCCACTGATAATATAATCCAAGAAACTGGTGTGGAATAGTTGGATTGCATTATAAATGGTAGTGGGGTTTATAGGGACCCTAAAAATGCAGAACTACGTGCAATGCAAATGAGAATAATGACCAAATTAATTAAAAAGATGGGAAATTGCTCAGAATCTTCATTCATTTTTATTTGTAAAAACTTCCCCAGTGGAGTTGCCACTGTGGACAGAGCGCCCGGGATGCGTTATTGCTACCGCTGCCCGTCAGTTGGTGTACAATAGCAATGGTGACCTACTCACTAAATGGATTTTTAATTTTCATGAAAATCGTGGAGTCGCCTCCCGAATTGCATCGGGATCACCTAGTGATTAACAAACAGGTAGATTCCTCAGAAATCCCCATTCGTCATCATACTAGATGATTTCTAGGTTCGGAATGAGTCATCCATACTTGGGGCAATTTCCCATTTAATTAAGTAATGAGGTCATTATTTCCCACTAAAGACAAACAATATAAAGTGATAAATCGCCCGGAAAGTAGGTTGCAATGAATGGGCGCGCCTAATATTATTTTTAATCAAATTTTAGTTCTGCATTAAGTCCATTATATTTAACCTTGATTGATTAAGTGTTGATTACTGTATTGGTGGGTTATTACTTATTTTAATGGTGGTTAGCCGAGTGGATTATTTTCTTATTTATTTACAGGTAGAACATCCACAGTCAGTTTCTAACATATTTTACATATATTTATGAGTTAATATTTGCACATTAATTTATTTATCATTTACCCAAAATATTGGAATGACAGTAATATACATACACACTTAAAGAAAGGAAAGGTGAAATGAGTTTCTACCATTTTATTGTACTTATTACCGAGCTTTACTTATTATAAACGTCCAGTTAATTATTTTCAAACAGATTTAGGTGATTTATATAAAAATCATAAAGAAATCTTACCGATCGATCGATTCAACCCGTAGAGGCCGAACCGACCGACCTTGAAGCTTCAGTCAATTTGCTGCTTCGAAATCTTTATTTTATCCTTGGCTTTGTGAAGGTATGACCGGACCTCTGATCACTTAGCCGGATCTTCTAGACCTAAAGATTGGAATTTAAGCAGGCAGGTAGGACATCCAGGGACAGGTTGAACATCCGGCCGAACCTATGCAAACATCCAACCGGATGTTTGAACATTCGGCCGAACCTGTAACTGGTCCTCTCCGAATCTTTTTTCCTGTATGATTATATTTTCTTGCAGATACACAATATATTAGCTCATGATAATTCATACATATCCTTAAGGATTCACTATGGATGGTTAAAACAGATTAGTACAACAACTAAAAATCTAAGAAAAATGGCGTTGTGGAGTTTTGAGGTCGAAGTTATAGAACTCCATACTTGAATATGAAAGGCCCTACATCCTCCTAATTTCACAGAAAACCCAAATATGCAGTTAGATTATAAAATAAATTTAGTAAGAGAAAAATGTAAAAATTACAGAATATAACTTAAAAGAAAGAAAATATAAAAGTGAGCTTAATCTGAATGTATGGATGGTTTTTGGATGACTGGTTGCCCTCAGAATTGAGTTAAGTTACTGCTTTCGGGTAGAGGTGAGCTGTTGGATCCTTAAAAATAATCAAAGAGTTTGCCTATTAACTGAGAAAATGGTTACTTTTGTGGCTATTATTTTTTAGGAACCGTTTTATTTTTTTGAATCGTCCCTCCGCCAAAAGAAGACCTCTCTCTCTGTTATCTCTCTTTCTCTTTATACCGTTGAGAAATTAGGGTTTCTCTTGAAGGAATCTGCTTTTCCTTCAGTGGATGAGGTGTGACAGATCACCACCATTTCTCACTGTCGGATCTTGCAGACGCTACATAGCCAAATAATTAAAAAAACTTTAAAATAATAATAAACACCTGACCGAATGTTTATTTTGGGCATGGTGGATTTCTCTTGGGTTCAAAACTATTTTTTTGGTTTTTTTGGGCCGTATTAAATGTTCGGACACTTATTTAAATATTTGTTCGGACCATTAATTAAGCCGAAAAAATATTTTGAAAATATTTAACATATTTGAAATAATTTTTATTTTCTTCAGCTCATTTCTACAAGAAACTGGGTAACAAATTGGTCCAAACTAGACTGTATTCATCACTGGGTTCCTAGGCCGCTTCCAGATACCTGCATCCAAAAATTCAGTGTCTACACTTGGTTTTGAGAATTATTAAGCTAATTAATTGGGCTTGATGGGAGTGTTTGCTTAATTGGGTGGTTTAGTGTTGATGTACAATGAGAATTGACATTAGGATTAAATTACCTAGAGTCCTAGGTCTAGAGATAGATTAGGGCTATAAAACCCATGCTCAATATTCTTTGAAGAGAGTTAATCTTTAACCTCATTTGTTCTTAATTCCTTAGCTTCATTGAAGGGAAGGATTGGATTGCATTCTAGGAGTTTTCATTTAGTGTTTGTCTTTAATTTTAGTTATTTTTATTGCTTTGTTTGTTTATTTTGTGTTTGTCTTGAGTTATTTGTAATTAATTCTTATGTTTTTCAATCACCTAAATATCCGCTTAAATCCAGAATTGATAGCCAAAACCCCGACTCCTTTGGGAAAACGATACTTGAACTTACCTTTTATTACTTGACGACACCCATGCACTTGGAGTTAGTCAAGTTTTTAGCGCCGTTGCTGGGGAGTCGGTGCTTTGTTTTGATATTAGTTAGGAATTGATTGGTTAATTTAGTCTTTATTTTTATGTTCTTGTTATTTTATCCAATTTTCTTTGTTTTCTTTATTTTCCTTTGCTAAGTTGGCATGAACAAGATAAATCTCTATATTTTCTTTTTAGTGTTTTTTTTTAAATACTATACCTGATATAAAAATCTATTTTTCATTGTAAATTTTTTTTTATGTTTAGATTCTAAAAGAGTTTCTCAAATAATAACTTATAGAAGGGCAAGATTCCAACAAAGAATAGTACTAAATTTGAAGAGGGGAAAGTTTTATGCTGTTAATAATTCGATTAAAATACTAGGCAAGGTGAATATTATATAACTTTCTATCAAATATTTATTTTAATTTTTTGTGTTTTATATTTACATGATTGATAGCAATTTTTTTCTTATATTATGAATGACATTCTAGAATTTTAGTCTCTAAACAAGTACGATTGAAAAGATGAATTACATTAGATTTGAGAAGGCAAAAATATCATGGTATAAATTTGCGAAATGAAATGGCATGTAATTTAATTTTTGAGTACAAGACTAATTTTATTATTTTTCAAAAAAAAATCTTTGTTAATTATTTTTATTTAATCGAGCCCATATAATTATAATTTTTATCTAATAAATGTAGATACATGATATTCATTATTAAAATTTTTTCGATAGGTCATGAACATAAAATTTAGACATTTGAAAAACGATGTTGTGTATGTGATTTTTGTAGGCAATCGCTTGGTAATAAGAAAGGAATCACAAAACTAAACAAGTATCAAATACAAAATTCTCTTTGTGTTGCATGGATGGGAAAGTCCAATTACCATTGTTGAAAGACGCTCCTAAATATTTTAGGAAGCTTATGAACTATCATGGTGGGGAATTATAAAAAATGTTTTGAGAAAGGATTAGAGCTTACAATATATATAAGTAATTAAAAGTAGATGATTTGGTTTTTGCAACACAGTATGTAGGATATGTTAAAAGATTGCCACCTAAGATGGTCCATATAAAAGTAGTTTTAATTTATCATATTTTTAAAATTGATTTGTTTAATAAAAATTTAATACATAATTATTATTGATTTTTGAATTATTATATTTTTAACATATGTTTTTTTATAGCATCAATACACAAGTATTTCTTGATTTTTGACTTACCGTATTATTAATGTTTATTCGTTTAATAAATTTTTAATACATATATAAGTGGCTTATCATATTCTTAATATTTGTTTGTTTAATAAAGCTTTAATACATATAATTAGTGACTTATCATATTCTTTTTTTTTATAAGAGGAAAACTTTATTAAAGAGGGACCAAAAGGCTTGGTCACAAAGAATTATAAACTATTACAAGGAGAGAAAAGAACATCAGGACACTTAAGATATCGTCTGCTGAGAAGTTACAATTAGATATCTCGCATTTTACAAAAAATATTGCATAATAAATACATTTATCTAAGAGATCACTATGATCCAAGGACCCCTTAAAAATGTATTTGTTTCTCCTCTTCCATATTTCCCAAGCAAAAATTATCCAAATGGTTGAGCAAAAGATTCTCTAAAACTTTCCTGTGAACAGCAAAGACCATTGCAAGAAGAAATCCTTACTAGAAGATGGCAGAACAAAATACACACCACACCATATTCTTAACGTTTGTTTGTTTAATAAATTTTTGATACATATAAGTGACTTTCATATTCTTAATGTTTGTTTGTTTATAAATCTTTAATACATATAAGTAACTTATCATATTCTTAATATTCGTTTGATTAATGAGCCATTAGTATATATTAGTGTTTACTTAGAATTTTGTGAAGTTTCATATTTTCTTATTGTAGGTGTCTAGCAAAGTTTGATTAGAATTTTGTGATTGTATTATAAAAATGTTAATTTTGTAAATTCAATTTTTTTCTCATATTAAATATGAGAGTTGATAAGAAAGGTAGTGATATTCCATTAATGATTATTGTCATAGAGTAAGTTTTGAATCCTTTTAAACTTTTGAGTTTTGCCTCCATTTCATAAGATTATTGTTTTATTGAATGAGACTTGATTATCGTTATATGATTGCTTAACTTTTCTTTTATCTCTTTGTGTTTGTGTTGGACTGAAGTTATTGTATCCTAAAAGATAGATGCCTACGGATTCTCTAGCACTGAGGAGAGGGCGAATCTGTCTTATGAAAACTGTGTTTCACAAGCCTCAACAGTTTTCTGATTTTCGTTCAATTTACTTTAACAGGTTTTGCACCGATATAATTTTTGTTTTACTATTGGTTAATCTGTTGCTTTTTTCTTTGTTATAATTTGATTTATTTTTTTGTTCATTTCTATTCATTGGATTATATGGTTGTTGTTAACAGACGTGATATTACACTTATTGAGTTTCTTAAAAAAAAACTTTTAGAATAATTTTTTAGAGAAAATGAAATGCAAGTTTCTACCATTATTGTCATCATTATTAAGTATTTATATATTAATAAAATCACAATGAATTTACTTTTATATGAAATAAGTATGAAATTATGTAACGTATAAAATAATAAAAATAATTTTAAAAAGGAATACATTAGTTCTATTTGATATATTGTTTATTTGATTTTTCTTTTTCTAATTATTTATTTTAAATATTCTTAAAAGTAGAGGATTTGGTTTTTGCAACATAAGATATA
>CANYLF012693457.1:0-13454 GCA_948193215.1 Bocquillonia castaneifolia
TTTTTGTTAATTTCAGGTTCTCTTAGGTTCAGAGCTAATAAAATCAAGTTCGGAAGAACGGTCATTGCTAAAAAATCTGGGAAGCTGGCTCGGGAAATTGACAATCGGTAGAAATCATGTTTTGAGGGGTCGGGAGATAGATCCCAAATCTTTGATCATAGAGGTAATTTTGTACCAAAGCAATGTTCTACAATATTGTAAAGCCTCAAATTGTTCTTTTTAATATTTGTATCTTTTGGTGTTTCGTGTCCTTTGAGAAATATATGTTCTGTTTTTGTCTAATTTGATGATTGCTTTTTTACTGGGCAGGCATATGAGAAGGGCTTGATGATTGCCGTAATTCCATTTACTTCCAAGGTATGGTTTAAAATGATGGCTTTGTGGTGTATTGTGTAAACGTCAGCATTCTGACTTCTGACACTTACATTACATTACTTCTGTAGATACTGGAGCCATGCCAAAACAGTCTGGCCTATCAACCACCTAATCCTTGGACTATGGGAATTCTTGGTTTGCTTGCTGAGATCTATTCAATGCCAAACTTGAAAATGAACCTTAAATTTGACATAGAGGTATGGGGACATGCTGTTCAAGGCCCCGAGTTGAATGACCTTTTTAATTTTCTTTGATTAAAAAGTTGTGCCGACTTAACAATATTAATAAAACTCTCTATGGCTTTTCAGGTTTTATTCAAGAACCTTGGTGTGGATATGAAGGACATTACACCCACTTCTCTCCTGAAGGATCGAAAAAGAGAGATGGAAGGGAACCCTGATTTCTCGAATAAAGATGTTGGAGCATCACAGCCGCAGATTGTTCCTGAAGTTAAACCTCCAATAATCCCTCAACTCAATCATGTTGATTTGCCGATTGAAGTTGTCAACCCACCTAACTCTACTGTCCATACACATTTGTTAAACCAGGTTTGTAGCAATCTGGTCCTTTCTTTTCGCCAAAATATTTGTGAAATGAGCTTAATCTGTTTGGTGCTTTTAGTATACTACTCCTAGTCATCTTCCTTCTGGGACATTGACGGATGACGAGCTTCCTCCCAATCAAGGGCTATTTCCAACTACTCCTGCCCAGTCACCTTTTTCTACCAGTCAGGTATAGTTGCCTTTTTTTAAAAAAAAAATCTTTTTGTCTTCTGCTCAAAGAAAAAAATTACTCTATCCCAAAAGTATGGACACTTTATGACAAATACGAATATTAAGAAAAATAGAATGTCTAGGTAAACTGAGTTATTTTATAATAAAATGCCTCGGTCATCCCTGATAAATGAGGAATGGATGTATCATAATCAGTCATCGGATATTGAAAATAAAATCTATTAATAAGAGTATATATGTCATTTAATCACTTGAGTCATTTATTACTTCTAATCTGGGATAAAGAAACCTTCAAAACTGCCCATCCTTTTGAGATGGGGGGAGTAAATATTATAATTACTCACTTGCCAGTGTATGCTTTGCAGATTCCCGCGGCATTAACTAACATTGGAACTCATGTTATTATCAATCAAAAGCTCAATACTTGGGGCTTGCACTTACATTTTCATAGGTTTGAAACTATTGGCATAATTATGTTTTCTTGCTTAGGAAGTTAATTAGTATGCATTCTGATTATTTCCATTTCATTCATGCGTTGCAGAGTGGTACCTGTTGTCATGGATAGAGCTGTCAAAGAGATAGTTAATAGCATTGTTCAGCGTAGTGTTTCTATAGCTACCCAGACAACAAAGGAACTTGTTTTGAAGGTTTGCTAGCGCAGCTGATTCATGTTATCTCTTTTCCTTTTTAACAAGTCCTTAAGCTTTTTGTTTGCCATTTGCATCGTTTTTTGTGCCTTATTGTTCTTATCATCTTCTCTTGACTTTTCCCACTACCTCATTCATGTGTTAGGTTGTTAGCATTCTCAATCTAATCCCACCATCTCATGAAGTTCTGAGTTTTCTTATATTTATGTTGACGTCTGATGTTTGTCCTGATTTTGCACACAATTGTAGGATTATGCGATGGAATCCGATGAGACACGAATATATAATGCAGCACACTTGATGGTGGCCAGTTTGGCTGGAAGCTTAGCTCATGTGACATGCAAGGTATAATCATGGTGCCTTTTGGCATTCCTCCTATTTGGTTGCTTGTATTCTCAAGTAATCTGTCAGGTTCTCCTTAAGAAGGGTAACTGATTTTATGTGTCTGGTTGCTAGGAGCCACTGCGTAATTCAATATCAAGTCAACTAAGGAATTCACTTCAGGGTTTGAATGTCACTAGTGACCTTCTGGAGCATGCTGTGCAACTTGCTACAAATGATAACCTCGATCTTGGGTGTGCAGTAATCGAGCAGGCTGCTACAGATAAGGTTTTGCTACCATTTTTGACATAAAAATACTTTGGAAATAAATTTGGCAAGGATTAGTTATAGTTTTGGTAGGTGCGCCGCCACATCTTTCCCTTGTGTGATACATAGGTGGTTGTGGAGTAGATGGGTTGGAAGATGGATATTAGTTGCCTATAACTGTTTTAATCACTTAAAACTAAGTAGCTATGCTAGTTTAGCTGTAGGAGAGCTGGTGTAGCTTATTTGGAATAGACGGTTGGCTGAAACAATCTATGGTTTCCCTACCCACATTGTACTGCTGTTGGATGGTAGGCCCAATCTGCCAAAAAACGCCTCTTACTAGCACCTTTAGATAAGACTACTATGTGAGTGTCTTTTTATTCTTTTATCATTTTGTTTTGGGCCTACATTGTTCTTGAATCAATATTTCATTCTTTGTGAGCAACTCAATTGGTATCCACATCCCACTTCAGTATAGAACTGGAGAGACCTTCATTAGGTTTTACCAACCCATGTATAACTTTAGCCAGTGCTTTTGAGTGACAGGGCTGTTGTGTTTACAGAGTGACCTTGTAAAACATTCTTTTCTCTGGCCGCAAAGACAGCATTATAGTATTCATTATTCAAATCAAAATGATGGGAGTTGATGAGCTTAAAAACTTCTGATGCTCAAAGGGATGCAGTTCAGCTAAACATGATTCTCTTTTATTAATATTGATTTTAATGTCCTATGCAATCAGTTGGATTTCTATCCATATTTCAAATGATCTCATCAATTTTTCAAATGATCTGTAGGCAATACAAACCATTGACGGAGAAATAGCCCAACAACTTTCTTTAAGAAGGAAGCATCGAGATGGTGTTGGTCCAACATTTTTTGATGCAAACATGTATTCACAAGGTTCACTGGGTGTTGTACCTGAGGCTCTTCGACCTAAACCTGGTCACCTGTCTGTTTCTCAGCAACGAGTTTACGAGGTATTTATTTCTTCCTCCAACGTGGTGGTTATGTTGCTGACAAAGGACAGTGCTGAATGTTCCCCTCATTATTCCCTTGTTTTGTTTTTTAATTTCAGGACTTTGTTCGGCTTCCATGGCAAAACCAATCAAGCCAGAGCTCACATCCTGCCCCCACGGGTTCTACTTCTGTTGGTTCAACGGCTCTGGCTGGTGCATATGGTTCAGGTTCAGGACAAATTAATGCAGGCTACTCGTCTACTCCTGGTAATGTAGGATTCGAAGCTGTCTCTCGGACACTGGACATGGCTTCTGATGCCATTGAATCTAGTTCGGCGGCACTTCTTAGGTACTTTCCTAGTAATTGTTTTTCTTTTGGCTTATTGTCAATTTGATTTGCAACATATGTAATCTGTGTATAATTTGCCAGTGCATCTTCTATTCATGCTGGGACAACTGATGGAGCTATCCAGCAAAGTTCTGAAAACAATTCTGTCAGCATTCCATTTTCGTCAGCTGCTCCGGCTCCTGAACTTCACTCAGGGGATGCTTCAGATGCTGTGAAGGTATGGAGAGTTTGTCTTCATTTGAATTTCTTGCAGCCAAAAGCTTTATCATTTTCACTAATGTGCCTTTCTAATTTGTTAAAAGGAGTCGGGAATTGCTTCACAACCAATTTCTGCATCAGCTGCTTCTGATCGACTTGGGAGTGTCCCTTCAGAACCTTCATTGAGCACAAGGGATGCATTAGACAAATATCAGATTGTTGCACAGAAGGTTACTTCCTAAACCCTTTGGTGTGCTCTTTGATTTCCTGTCCATCTATTCTGTTGTTTAGTGCGAAAGTCTGGCATATCTGCTACTCTTTCTTATGCATAATTCTCCATTATATTTACATTAATCCTCATATATTGGATTATAGATGTGGCCTGTAGCCATAGCTGCTGGTTCATTGCCATGAATTCTATAAGCTGTTGTTGTGCTACTATTTTTTTCCCCTTTCTTTAGCTGTTCATGTGTAAAATAGATCACATATCTTATGCTAACTGTGCTTGTGAATGGTTTTAGTTGGAGGCTTTGGTCAGTACTGATGGAAGAGAAGCTGAAATCCAGGTACTGTTTCTTGGCCTTTTTGTTTATATGGATTGTCACCATATGCTTTGTTGAATATGTCGTTGTAGGGATGTGTGATTTCGTTTCCTTTTGTTTTATTGGCCAATACATCTTGTCGATTTTCTCCACCTGCAATTGTTGCTTTTCTGATTCTTGTTTTAATGTTTCCTTTTGCTTTCTTTTTCTGCACCTGAAATGCATTCTCACCTCTCTAATTTTGTTCAGGGAGTAATTACCGAGGTTCCTGAGATCATTCTTAGATGTGTCAGTCGGGATGAGGCTGCCTTGGCTGTGGCACAAAAGGTTTGCTTCAACATTTACTGATTGGTTTGTGTAATTTTATTGACTACCTTTTTTTTGCTGTCGGAAGTACAGTTAGCCATTGAATAGCAAATTTATTATGATAATTACTGTTAAATCCACTTCATATCTTGAGTTCTTTCTTCATTTTCACACAGGTTTTCAAGGGTCTGTATGAAAATGCATCGAACGGTTTTCATGTTAATGCCTGTCTTGCAATTCTGGCTGCTATTCGCGATGTCTGCAAGCTCGTAGTAAAAGAACTCACTAGCTGGGTATGTCTATCCAAGTTTCTTCCCCTTCCAGAGTGATGGCAGTGTTATGAAATTATTGTTTGTTTATTTGAAATCAATGTAAATCTTCTGTGCTTTTAAAGTTCTTTGAAATACCTATCCATTGAGATCATGGAATTTGTTTGAACCCTCAGTTGTATGATTATGGACTAATCTATTGTTGGTATCAGAGTAAATATTAATGTTCTTCAATTGATGCATGTTTGTTAATTGAGTTGTTTTCCATAGGTGATTTACTCTGATGAGGAGCGAAAGTTCAACAAGGACATCACTCTTGGTCTCATTCGCAGGGAATTGCTCAATCTTGCGGAGTACAATGTCCACATGGCAAAACTCATTGATGGGGGAAGGAACAGTACGTATATAAAAAAAATTATATCATTTAGTCTATTCCACTGTAGTTCAAGCGCACTGATTGTTTCCATGAATTTTACAGAGGGTGCAACCGAATTTGCTATTTCACTTATCCAGGCGTTAGTTGTTGAGGAGTCGAAAGTTATTTCTGAACTCCACAATCTTGTTGATGCACTGGCCAAGGTTTGTAATCATTCAATTTGGATTCTGTGGTTGGATTGTGTTAATGCTATCTTGTTTCTGCAGTTTCTTACTCGATTCTCTTTTTCAGCTTGCTGCAAAACCTGGATCTTCAGAATCATTACAGCAGCTAATTGAGATTGTTAGGAACCCTGCCGCTAGTTCTGCTGCCTTGTCTGGTTTGACTCTGGGAAAAGAGGATAAGATCAGACAGTCTAGAGATAAAAAGGTTAGCAGGGAGACTATAGTTTGGACTTATTTTGTCCCAACCTTTTTCTGAAACTCTATCTGTGTGTTTAAACAGGCCACAAATCAGACTTTGTCAAACAGGGAAGAGTGTGGCATGGTAGAGTCTGTGGAGCCTGATCCTGCTGGTTTCAAAGACCAGGTATCATTTTAAGCTGTTTCGAGTCTTATGGTTTTCATTGCGTTGCAGATATATTGATGTAATAAATAGAGCTCAGTCCATATCATCCATATCAATTCTACATACATGGCTTTACCTTGAGGACTTAATTACTTAGTCATGCAGTTATAACAGGTGGTTTATATGTTTTGGTTTGTTTTACTGACATGGAAAACTTGTTTTCCTTGTATTTGTTGGTAATTTGCGCTATAGTTAGTTCAGCACCAATCAAGAATCCCCAAGGAATTCCAAGAATTGTTGTTGTACACTCGTTCAAACCCTCAACTCTCTTTTCTAGGTTTATCAATATTGAATCAACTGAATGCATTTCTAACACTTGTTCCACACATGGATAGAAGTAGATAAATGGGAAATAATTTTGACTCCCACATGATAAAAAAAAGAGCAAAAGATCTTGAGAAGAAAATAATCCTATTTGACCACTATGCATTGCTATCAAGCTCAAGCTTTTACTTTTCTGGTTAGAGATCAACATCTTGGGGCTAACACGGGATCCACTCAAGGGCCTACCGGGTTGGGTAAATATATAATGCGCTCGCCTACTGGAGAAGTTATTTTTGGAGGAGGTGAATATATCCCTTTTAGACCTAATCGGATCTAAAAAATCTTGTTTTTTTTAACATGAAGAGATAGAGAAGCCATTGCAATTGCCAGAAATACCAACTCTCAATCATCTTTCTTTGGCTGAGTGGCATGTATTTACACGGCTCTCGTTTTTCCAGTTATGAAGCATGGTTGATCCTACTCACATTGGACCTAGCGCCCAAGCGGTTTGGCCAATAGTGGGCCAAGAAATATTGAATGGTGATGTGGGTGGTGGTTTCTGTGGAATCTAAATAACCTGTTATTTTTTTTTTGAAATTTTTATTTGATACAGCTCTAAATCCATTTTTTGTTCTTTTGAATCTGTAAGTGAAGTTTCTTAAAATGGAAAGCCACTAGTAGCGTAGGAAACAAAAATAACTAGTTATTGTAGGCACAAAGGAGCTAAATACACTTTTTTTTTATATATACATATCCTTGTAAAGCAAAAGATGCTCACATCTCGTATGAATTCAAGGACATATTTGTAAAATAGTCAGAATGGTTTGTGGATTCTGAACAGCTGCAGTGGCTGAACCTAATAAGATGGCAATTACAACCCAAGAAGTAATAATAACTTGGGCATGGACTTGGGAACATCGTGTATATAGTATGAGCTTTAGCAAGTAGTTTTAGGCCATTTTATTGAAATATCATTAGGGAGCCCTATCAGAGACCAATTGTTTTTCTTGTAATTAATGGATCTCCTATGTCTCTTCTATATTTCTGTCCTTCTCTGTTCCTCCCTATCTTTAAACACATTCTTAGAGAGAGACTTGTGCATGAACAGACACATACAAACTAAATGTATTACAGAATATCTGCATTGTCTTGTTCTTTCTGTGGTTTTTTGAGACAGAATAACAAGTGTTTTTTGTTTAATAGATTGGAGTATTCCATTTAAACATGCATATTGTTATTGGTGCTGTTATATGTAGGTTTCCATGTTATTTGCGGAATGGTACCGGATATGTGAACTTCCAGGGGCAAATGATGCAGCTTCTACTCATTATATCCTACAATTACATCAAAATGGACTGTTGAAGGGAGATGATATGACGGATCGGTTTTTCCGCATTCTCACTGTAATTTTTTTTCTGCTTTGATTTGTTGTTCGGCACATGTTGGAACTAGCGAATATAATCTCTTGAATTCACCTCAGGAACTCTCTGTTGCACATTGCCTGACTTCTGAGGTGATTAATTCCAGTGCTCTACAATCACCTCAACAAGGGCAGAGTTTGTCCTTCCTTGCCATTGATATTTATGCAAAGCTCGTCTTTTCAATCTTAAAGGTAAATATTTTTGCTCGTGAATCTGCCTTATTTGGCTTCTTGGATGGATCTAGTTTTTGTGCTCTACCTTCTCTAATTAATGTGTGTGAACTTTTAGGTGGAGCAGGGGCCAACTAGGTTTTTCCTTTTATCCAAGGTGAATCATAAATTAAAGATTGTTTGTAATTTTTTACACTTCATTTCCCAACGCATTCTATATGATAGTGGTGGTTCTCAACAGATTTTGGCAGTGACTGTGAGATTTATACAAAAAGATTCGGAGGAGAAAACATCTTTTAACCCAAGACCATATTTCAGACTGTTTGTGAACTGGCTTCTGGACCTTGTTTCCCCTGATCAGATTATTGACAGTGCTAATTTTCAAGTAAGGCTTTATATATTTACTTGAGGATTTTGTCTTTCCTGGACTAACATTAATTTTCATGTTACAGATCTTGACAGCCTTTGCCAATGCATTTCATAATTTGCAGCCGCTTAAAGTTCCTGCATTCAGGTTAGCTTTTGCATATGTTTCATGGATTTTCTAGTTGAGGTCATTTGATATTTGAGCCTGTCTTTCTGACCCTTAATCAGGTGAGGGAGTCTCTTTGCTCACCTTTAATTGCTCAGATATTTGAGCCTGCTTTCTGACCCTTAATCAGTTCCTGCATTTGGTTGCTTTTTCTTCAAGCTGTGCTCAACTTTATACAAATTGTGCTTTATCTTCTTTTAACTTCATTAAAATCGTTCTTCAGCTTTGCATGGCTCGAGTTGGTCAGCCACAGGAGCTTCATGCCTAAACTGCTTACTGGAAATGCTCAGAAGGGTTGGCCCTATGTCCAGCGCTTGCTAGTGGACTTGTTCCAGTTCTTGGAGCCATTTCTAAGAAGCGCTGAGCTTGGAATGCCAGTATGCCATCTCCAAATATTGAATATTTGCATCTCATTAAACTCATAGTGCTTTTTTCATTAGAACTTGATGTGTCATGTGTTGATTGCTCTGGTTCATTTTGTTGTTTTTGGCAGGTTCACTTTCTGTATAAAGGTACACTAAGGGTCCTGCTGGTGCTTCTTCATGATTTTCCTGAGTTCCTATGTGATTATCATTTCACTTTCTGTGATGTGATCCCTCCAAGCTGCATACAAATGCGTAACATTATCCTCAGTGCATTCCCCCGGAATATGAGGCTTCCAGATCCATCTACTCCCAACTTGAAGGTAACGCCATTGATCATGATTAAATTTTTTTATTCTTTCTGATTCATATCTTGCTCATGCAACTGATACTAGGGAATTGGGTTCCTTGTCTTCCATTAACAGATTGATTTGCTGCCTGAAATAAGGGAGGCTCCTCACATTCTCTCTGAGGTTGATGCAGCTCTTAAAGCAAGGCAGATGAAAGCTGATGTAGATGAGTATCTGACGGTATATTATCCTATTTCCACTTGTTTATGTGGTTCCAGTGAATTGTTTTTAGTTCTGAAAATGCTGAATATTGATTGGCATTTCCTTTATCATTTACTCTTTGATTCTGCGTTTATTTACTCAAATCATAATGTTTCATGGGATTTATCTTTCTTGATTGGGTTTTCAAATTTATGGCATACTATGCTGAAAAATCATGACCTATTTTTTACATATTTTTTTTATTAAATCTCTCTTTTGAAATATCATCTTAAATTGTTTGTTTCTCAATCTCTCTTCAGACAAGGCAGCAGAGTTCCCCATTCATGACTGAATTGAAGCAGAGATTGTTACTTTCGCCAAGTGAAACTGTCTCTGCTGGTACTCGTTATAATGTACCATTGATCAACTCTCTTGTGCTCTATGCTGGGATGCAGGTATGGTTTGGTTTAGTGGTACATATTTTCACAATCTAGTGGAAGCATCTATGGTTATACTTATACATGCATGTATAGGATTTTTCCCTAGTTATAATTATTAATTATAAATACTTAACTTTAGTACATCATAACTTGAATATTCTAATAGTTACACCTTTTCACTCTGATATTTTCTTTCTTCGAGTTTATAATTTTATAGTATAATTTCTCCTGCTTCTATTGCATTGTTTTTCTTATTTCTGAAAATTTCTTGAACTTCAGGCCATCCAGCACTTGCAGGCAAGAGCGCCTCATTCACAATCAACAGGAAACACTGCACCTCTAGCTGTATTATTAGTGGATGCGGCTTTGGATATTTTCTCGACTCTAATATTGGAATTGGACACTGAAGGACGATACCTATTTCTGAATGCTGTTGCCAATCAATTGCGCTATCCAAACAACCATACACATTATTTTTCTTTTGTCCTACTTTATTTATTTGCTGAATCAAACCAGGTAGAATGCAGTTGTTATTTCATAGTTGTTATTTATCCATTTGGTTCTAGATCTGATATTTTTCAGTAGTCATACTTTGCTTTTGCTGGATCAAATTTTCATTGGGAGAATTATCCACCAAATCTTGATGGTTAATTAGGTTAGGGCACCTGCATATTTAACTGTTGAGGTGGATTTTTTTATGCCTGGGATGGCATCATCATTTAGTTTTGGTTTCCATTTTAGCAAAGCAATAGGCTTTGTTTGCTTGTAGGATTTCTGTTATTTTTTGACAAGTTAAATGAATGAATGATTCGGATAAAATATATAGTGATTGGTGTTTTTCATACAATGTTACTTTTGTTTGTCCTTGAACAGGAGATTATTCAGGAGCAGATCACAAGAGTACTGTTGGAACGATTGATAGTTAACCGGCCTCATCCCTGGGGGCTCTTGATCACTTTTATTGAGCTTATCAAGGTAAACAAACGCCTTGCTGCTGCAGTATTATGATCACTTTTTGAGGTTCCTCTTTATCCTTATGATTTGCATTTATTTTCTTACAGAATCCTAGGTACAGCTTCTGGAGCCGATCTTTCATAAGATGTGCACCCGAGATTGAGAAACTCTTTGAATCAGTTGCAAGATCATGTGGCGGCTTAAAGCCTATGGATGAGAGTATGGTTTCAGGCTGGGTTTCCGAGGGCACACACTAAGGCATTGGATTTTGCCTCATTTGTAATCTACTAATTATTTTGTAATTAACTAAACAAACACTTTAAAAAAGGAAATTATATTTTCACATTTGTAGATATCGTTGATGGCACAAGGCATTGAGCGATCACTTGGTCATTTGATGCCCTTCATACAATTGGCATTACGTGTCATTTCGATACATTAGCAAGCGCACGTGTTGCATTTTTAGACGAACACAATAAAAAGTTAGTTGTATAAATATGTTTGATGCTGTTAATTCAGAAAGAAAAGCTCACAGTTGCCATTTAATTTACTGGTAGTAATAACATTTACGCAAATACTATTAATAATGATATTAGTATTAAAATTTACTCCAATACTGTAATTAGTGAGTATATCTGATATATTAAATTATTGCCTGCTATTTTAGGAGTACAGAAAAATCTTCATTCTCACTTTTATTACTGTTAAAGAGCGTTGGATAAAGATGATTTTGCATTATCTTATTTCTCATATAATAACTTATAACAAAATGTGTAATAATTTCAACTAATTAATTATTAAAATATCTACAATTATAATATATAATTAAAAAAATATATAAATTTCTGAAAAAAATTTAATTTAGTTATTTGAATGATTAGTTTTAAAAATCTAAATCATTTTAAAAGTTAAGAAAGTGAACATATGAACAAATCATTTGTCTTAAGATATGTATTGAACTTTGTTCTAATCGCCATCTCATATAAAAATAACATTTAACACTTAAAAATTCAAATGTTTAACACTTAAAAATTCAAATCGCCCTCTCATATGAAAAAAACATTTAACACTTAAAAATTCAAAAATATTGTAACAACTAAAAAAATTATTTTACTAAATAAATTTATATAGATTTGTTATTTTAGATAAATCAATGCTCATACACACACAAATACATAAAATGCATTAAGATGGCAAGCTCGGTCAAACAGGGTAATATTCGGTTTGACTGGATAATGGGTACGGGTAGTACTCATACTCAAAAATATAACAGGGTACGGGCAGGATATGGATAATGTATTACCCTATCCATATCCTGCACAAATTAATGGGTTTTACCCATATTAATACCCACATATTTGTTTATCTTTTAATTTAATACATAATAATCACATATGATTACGCTACGATCTATGATGATAATGATACCGCAGAAGGTTCAAGTATAAAATATATGTATATTGTGGACAGAGCGTCCGGGACGCGTTATCGTGTACCGCTGCTTGTCGGTTGATGTCCAATAGCAATGATGACCTACTCACTAAGTGAATTTTTATTTTTTTTTTATGAAAACTGTGGAGTCACCACCCTAATTGCTTCGGGATCACTCAGTGATTAACAAACAGGTAGATTCCTTTAGGAAAATCCCATTCATCATCACACTGGATGATTTCTGGGTTCGGAATGAGTCATTCATACTTGGGGCAATTTCCCATTTAATTAAGTAATAAGGTTATTATTTCCTACCATATACAAACAATATAAAGCGATAAACCACCCGGAAAATTGGATGCAAAGGATGGGCGCGCCTAATATTGTTTCTAATTGATTTTAATCTTGCATTAGGTCCATTGTAGTTAACCCTAATTGATTGAGTGTTGATTGCTGTATTGGTGGGTTACTATTTATTTTAATAAAACAATTAGTCAAGTGAATTATTTTCTCATTTATTTACAGGCAGAACATCCACAATTAGTTTCTAATTTCTTTTTATATATATATTTTTTTATTTTTTTGAAGGATTAACATTTGCACATTAATTCATTTATTATTTACCCAAAATATTTAAAACGGCAATTTATTCACATACAACCTTAAAGAGAGGAAAGGTGAAATGAATTTTTACCATTTTTATTTACTTATTACCGAATTAATTAATTAAATGTCCATTAATTATTTACAAGCAGATCTAGGTGACTTGCATAAAAATCATGAAGAAATCTTACCGATCGATTGATTCATCCCAGAGAGGACGAATCAACCGACCTTGAAAGCTTCAGTCGATTTACAGTTTCAAAATCTTCATCTTCTCCATTGCATCGTTAAGGTCCGGCCGGTTCTCTGATCATTCGGCCAGATGTTCTAAATGGCCAGCCCAATTATTGAATTTAAGCAGACAGGTGGGACATTCGGGGTGATCTGAACATCCGTCCAAATCTGTGCAAACATCCGGCCGGACCTTTGATCATCCGGCCGGGCCTATAATTGGCCTTCCCCGACCTTCTTTCCCTGTATTGTTATGTTTCCTTACATATACACAGTATACTAGCTAATGATAATTCATATAGATTCTTAAGGATCTACTTTGGGTGGTTAAAACAGCTTATAACGACAACTAAAAATATGAGAAAAATGACGCTGTGAAATCTTGAGGCTGGAGTCACAAGGGCTCCAAACTTAGATGTGAAGGGTTCTACATTCTCCGGATTTCACACAGAACTCATACATGCAGTCAGAATATAAAACAAAATTAGTAAGAAAAGAATGTAAAAGTTACAGAATATAAATAAAAGAACACAAATGTGAAAATGTGCTTAGTCTGAATGTATGGATGGTTGGTGGATGACTGGTTG
>CANYLF012695295.1:0-17728 GCA_948193215.1 Bocquillonia castaneifolia
TTAGGATTATCTAAAGGCAGTTTGTTATACTGAATAATTAAGGTGATTTTCAATCCCTTCTATACATGATAAAGCAAAAGGAGGTTTAACACCATTCAAGGCGAATGAATGAATACCCATTTAATAAAAACCCCTAGAATATTTGAGGGACGTACTCTAAGCAAGGCAGATACAAGTGTCAATAAAAGAAGAAAAAGGGGGCGATACTAAGTGCTTCACAATAAAGGAAAGTTCCAGTGAAGAATAACACTTATAATTAAAGAAAAAGGTCAGGCGAATGAAGAGATAATTCAATTCAATAAAAACCTCTTCACGAATTATTACAAAGAGAAATATACAATTGTTCAAAAAGATAAGAAAATAAATACAAGGTTGATCACTGATCCACTTCATCTTCATCCAGGAAGATGGCATACACAAATGAGAAGTCGGAGTTAGGGAATTGTTGTTGAGCACCACCGTGAAGCTTTTCCCGATACTTGATAAGGGTCCCACCAACAGAGTGCTTCAAATAGTCCAATTTGGCTGCATGAGAACTATGAAGATCGTTCTCACCTTCAAGTTGAGTGATTCTAGCTTGTAAAGGCTCATTGTTCGCCTTAAGATCAGCATTCTCCTTCTCCAGTTGGTTCACCCTTTCTATTAATAAGTGAACTTGGGCTTCGAGATCAGCTTTCTCTTTGTTACACTTCTCTTTAATACGTTTGGTCTTGTCCTGCTCCTTCTTCGGCTCAACCTCCACCCCCGCAGTCGCCTCATCCACTGCGAACTTGACCTGGGCTTACACATCTTTCACCACTCTTTTATGATTTGAATGCTTCACTTGATATTTGCACTTCATTGTTCAGACAAGGTTCAGTGTCTGAGAAGGATAAATAAAATAAAGATAGCGAACTGGAAAATACATGATAACCGGTTGTGATTTTTATTTATTTGATGGTTTAAAGTAAAAATTCTTTGCCAATTGTGTTGATTTCACAGTTATTTGTCTATATTTTGTTGTTTTTCAGTGTTACGAGCATATGGAGTAAAATTGGAGCGAATTCAGTGTTAGAACAATCACGAAAAGTTAAAATTTTCTCATGGTCGGCACCTGGCCAGCACATGGCCGGCACCGGGCAAGTTCTGGTGAAATTTCAGAGAAAACGGATGAAGTTTTTAGGGCTGGCCAACAGCTGGTTGGTACCATGGACGACTCAACTAGAAAAGCCCCAAAATTCAGCAGTTGGCCGGCAGGATGGCCGGCAGGGCAGTAATTTAAAAACACTGGAAAACTTGTATTTTTATGGTTTTTTGGGTATTTTTGAGAGGCACTATATATATAACTCTCCTAGACATATTTTGGGAGTTACGCAGTATTTAGTTTAAGTTATTTTAGGGAGAAAACACTTAGAAATTCAATTCTCTCAAGATCAAAGGTGGAATTGCAAGAGATTTTGTGAAGATTCAAGATTTGTTTTGTCTTCCCAAGACTAAGTTCTTCTTCCTTTGTTTCTTTCATGTTTAATTTAGTTTTTTTTAATTGTTATGGATTATTTGTTGGTTTTTTCTATGATTATGAGCTAAACACCCTACTAGAGTGATGGATGTAATCTAGTAGGGGAGTAATCAATTGACAATGTTTGGATTTCTATTGTTAATATAGTTTTTCATGGTTTTAGTCACTTAATTCAATTTCAAAGTGCTTTATTAACATATATCTTGATTGGCCACCTAGATGTATGTGTGTTAGGATTAATGATTAATTGGTGGATTATTGTTAACCAGAATTGAGAATTGAACTTATTAGATGTTAATACGGAAATTGTAATTAACCTAACTTGAATTGGAGAATTGCTTAATGGATTTGATTGTGAATCAGTGTGCATTGAGTGATTGGCATAATTGATTTAATCAAATACATTTTCTACCTCGATGGAGGATTAAAATACTTTCAGAAGTTCTTGTTTAGTGGATTTACAATGTTGATTGATTTCTCCCTCTAGATGAAACTCAAAACTTTAGTGCTTATTTTTATTGATTGTTTCTTAACTTTAATTGCTTTTATTATTGCATTTAATTATTTGTTCATGAATTCTTAGTTGATTTAGCTAACTGATTCCTCCTGCAAATGAAGCTTGCTACTTCTGTGATCAATTTGGGCATGCATCTGCCAATTACACATATGATGGAAATTAGAATGCAGAGGAGGCAAATTATATGGGCAATTATGGGAACCGTCAACCTATGAATGATCCATATTTAAATACTTATAATCCAGGATGGTGCAATCACCCCAACTTTGCTTGGAAGGATTCAAATCAGCCTAGTCAACCTAGAAAAGGAGCTCCTAGATTCCTACTAAGGCCACCATATCAACCTCCACATCAACAAGTACCGCCTCCACAACAAGTGCAACAACCACCTCAACAACTAGTCAAGCCTTCTTTTGGAGATATGGTGCTCAAATATGTGGCGAATCAAGTGAAAGCAACAAGGAGTCACCATATAAAATCTTGAGCGACAAATTGGGCAACTAGCCAAGCAATTACAGGAAAGACCTCAAGGTGCTTCGCCTAGCAATACAGTTGTCAATCCTAAGGAGACAGCGATGGCTATTCAACTGAGGAGTGGCAAGGCGTTGGATGAGCCACATGCAAGAAAGCAAGGAGACAAGGATCAAGAAGTGGCGCCATCAAAGGAGGATGACAAGGAGCCAAACATGCGAGTTGAGAATGAGCCGATTATCACTCCTATTGTACCACTAGTTTCTTTTCCCCAAAGGCTAAAGAAAAGGAAGGATGAGGAGAACTTCAATAAATTCTTGGAGATGTTCAAGAAGATTCAAATCAACATCCCTTTCATTGAATCCATTGCTCAAATACCTTCTTATGCAAAATATTTGAAGGAAATTATGAGTAGGAAGAAAAAGTTGGAGGAGAAAGCTACTATAGCTTTAACTGAAGAATGTAGTGCCATAATCTAGAATCATTCTATGCCACCTGCAAAGATGAAAGACCCAGGGAGTTTTACGATTCCGTGCAATATTGGTTCTTTTATTATTGATAAGTGTTTATGTGATTTAGGTGCTAGCATAATTTGATGCCTTTGTCTTTGTTTAGGAATTTAAAGATTGGTGATTTGAAGCCGACTAGGGTGTCATTACAACTTGCTGATAGATCGGTGAAGTATCCTGAAGGAATCATTGAGGATGTTCTTGTTAAAGTCGGTAAATTTTACTTTCCCATTGATTTCTTAATTATGGATATTGGTGAGAACATAGATGTGCCTATTATATTAGGACTTCCCCTTTTAGCTACTGCTGGTGCTTTAATTAATGTGACAAATGGCAAATTAACTTTATAATTAGGTGATGCTAAGGAAGAATTTGATGTGTTGAAACCTATTAGACATTTTAATTCCATAGAGGATTTAGATGAGTGTTTTATGGTTGATGTAATTGATCCTTTATTGGAATTATAATGTGCTAAGCAAATAACTAATGATCACCTAGAAACTTATTTGCAATTGAGTTCTGACATGCAGGATGATAATGAGGAGCTTAAGGCTCAAGCTCAATATCTAGAAGGGCGAGGATTCATTCGTAGGGAGAGGTTTGAGCCTCTTGCAAAAGACGGTTAATTCATCGCCCAAGGATTGGTCATTGAAGCTTGATGCTGCCTTGTGGGCATATCGCACCGCCTTTAAGACACCCATTGGTATGTCTCCTTATCATCTTGTTCATGGCAAAGCATGCCACTTGCCCATTGAGTTGGAGTACCGTGTATTTTGGGGGATCAAAAAGCTTAATTTTGACTTGAAAATGGTTGGTGAAAAGCGATTGTTTGATTTAGCGAAGTTGGATGAAATCCGTCGTGAATCTTATGATAGTGCTCGTCTTTACAAGGAAACAACTAAGGCATGGCACGATAAGAATGTGATTCGAAAAGACTTTCATGTTGGACAACAAGTGTTACTATTTAACTCGAGGTACATGCTCTTTCTAATGAAATTGTGTTCTAGGTGGTCCGGACCTTTCAAAGTCAAGAAGGTGTTAGGAAATGGTGCTTTTGAGGTTGTTGACAATGAACAACATCCGTTCATGGTTAGTGGACAACGTTTGAAGGCAAATTATGCAGCCCCAACCTTCTTTGGAAGCAATTGATACGTCACTCCATCTAGCTCTAGATGTTAAACAAAGCCCTAGTGGGGGGGACAACCCACACTTTTCTTTTTCATGTCTTTTATTTTTGTTGTTGTAATTTAAATCTCTTTAATTTTGTAGTGTAATGGTAGTCAAACAGTTTATTTGTGTTTTTGTTTCTTTAACTTTTCAATTTTTGAAAAAAAAATGAAAAAAAATTTTAAATTTCGAATTTTGTATTTTGTGCTGCAATTTTTTTTAATTGTGTTTGTTTTTTTTTTGTTTTGTTTTTTTAGGGAATTCTAAGGACACAAGGATATTTTGGGGATTTTGTGGAAAAAGCTACATTAAAAGGGAAGTTCCCACCTCTATATGGATTTGTTAATAATTGTTGTCCTAGTGATAAGAGGAATTACTTATATGGTTAGCTGTTGTGCTTATTGATAAGTTGAGCTTTTCCTTACATTACTTGGATTAGATTTTCCTAGAGTTGTAGGATTTGGGTTTTGATTCCTATAAATTGAGCATTATAAAACTATTTTTCTTCAGTCTACATAAAAATTCCTGCACATTATTGTCTATTTTTCTTCGTCATCATAGTTATAAATGGTTCTTCTTCTTCTTTGCCTAGAATGCCTATTCCACCAAATCAACCTCTAACTTTTCCATATACTAAAACTTTAGCATAAAGGACTGCCATTAGAGCATGGCATCGAGCTTTCCATGAGACACATGAAAAGTTTTTGAGCTTGGAAAAGATTGTGGAATTAGAGTGCGATGAAAGGATGCAAGAACACCTTGAGAATACTAAGAGGGAACTTCAAAAAAAATTTCGGAAACCTAGAGGGCAAACTCCATTGCCTAAGGTACCTCAAAGTAAGCTCATGGTTGAAGGTTTAGGTAAGGAATTTACTTCACCCTTCATCTCTAACCCCTTCATTGACATGGAAAATTTTCATAATGATTGGAGTACTAGCTCTACGGAGAGTGACCCAAGTGAAACTTCCTCGTACAATGGTAAGACCTTTAATTTTCTTATGGATACAACTTTTCCTCAACCATCTCCATTCCCACTTAGTAACCCAAATCGCATTGAAGATGATCAATTGAAGCAAGCAAGGAAGTTCTTGGCTATGATTGAAAAGATGAAGGATATTTGGGGAGTGACTCATGAACAAAGGGAGATGTGAAATCCACGTTTTAAGAACACTCGGGATAGAGTTGAGGTATTCAATGGGCATCCACAACCTTAAGAGGAGAGTGATGATGCCACTAGCATGCCAATTGAGCCCAAGAAGCAAAAAAGGTCCAAGAATGTTAGGTGTGCAACCAATTCGGTTGAATTTGGGAAAGAACGTCGCTATTCTACTAATGCCAGGTGTTTCATTGAAGTGGAGATGGATTCCTCCGATTCTAATTAGTTTTTTTTCATTCCTGATCCATTTTCTACCAAGCCAATTCATCTTCATCTTCTTTGGCTTTTATCATTAGTGGTTTATGTTCCTTGTGTTTTTAGTTGTTTTGTTTTGTTTATTTTTAATTTTTGTTATTTCCCCAATTTTATTATCATGCTTTGGATGCTAGAATTGAATTTTTGTTAAGCTTGAGGGGATAGTTAATTTTGAATTTTGAATTTTAGTTGTTTAGTTGTTTTATGTTTTGAGTTGTTTGTTTGTTTTTCTTGTTTATTTCATTCTCCTTACTTTTTTTTTTCAGTTTTTTAGTGTTTATTTTATTTCAGTTTTCTATATATAATTCTGTCTTTAATTTTGTTAATTTTTGAAAAGAAAAGCTGAAAATCGTTCGGTTTGAACCAGCCGGTTCGAACCAAAACAGTTCAACCGGCTGAGTTGATCTAGTCAGCCCCCTTCTCCCTTTAAGACTCACGTCAGCCCCTCCCCTTCCCTTTCATTTTGTTTTCCTTTTCCCTTACTTCTTGGTGGTTGCACATGACCTTTACCCATTGATTTTACTTGGATTCCTTTCAATTTCTACTACATTTGAATCAATTAAACTCAGTTGTGAGCTTTATTTCATCTTTGCATTTGTTTTTCCAAGTTTTCATATTTGTGGTGGAAGGTTAAGGTAAGTCCTAAATCTCAATTTCATTAACTAACCATTTTCTTCTCTTAATTCTTATTTTTATAGTGTAGTATTGTGTTTTTAATCAATTGTTGTTTATGTATGTATATAATTGTGTTTGTTTCCTTATTTCTAAGCTCCATTTTCTTTAGTGTTCCTTTGTTTATTTTTTTTCTTTGAATTTTGGTTGTTAATTGATTAAATTGTGCTTTGATTTGGTGAATAAATGTTGTTTGGTGATTGTTTATGCCTTAGAAGTGAAAATTGGTGGAAATGGTGATTCTAATTGAGGTATATGCATGAGTTTTGTTAATATGCACTCTAGGTGTTTGATAAATTGTCTAACTCAATTTCTAGATTGTTTTGTGCACATTTATAGGGCTGTTTTGGCATTCCTTGTCATTTACAATGGTTTGAGTTGTTATGCACCTTTTACATGTTGATTAGGCAATTGTGCTACTTAGTTGCTGATGCTAATTTTTCATGCTTTCTAGAATTAATATGTTGCCTATGGGGCTGTTTTGTTGATTGTCATTGCGAATGCATGAAGTAGTCCATTTTAGCCATTCTAGTGCGCCTTGTGGTAGACGTGGAATTGTCTAGTTTGCACTAGTTTTGGTTGTGCTTTAATTTTTATGTCCAATGCATGCACATTTTCCTATATATAGGGCTGTTTCTAGTTCTATTTATGGATAATACTTGGTGTAGTGGTGGTGCATTGTGTCCTTCTTACTTGGCATTTTGGCAACTAATTGTCCAAGCTTTTACTGGTGGGATGTTGCACTTGTCATCGGCTAATTTTTGGTTGTTTGATGCTTGTTTTTGTAGGCAATGTGATCGCACTCTCAAACCGTTAGAAATCGCTTCACCAACAAGAAGAATGAAGCTTGGTATACAAAGAACAAGGACCATGCATTTGTGGTGGAGAAATTCATTAGTGCCGACGTCGAGGAACACTTTCAATTGCGTTCTTTCTTTGAACCTTTTGGTTGGGTGTAGACACTAAATTTTGGATGCAGGTATGTGGAAGCGGCTTAGGGGCCCAATGATGAATTTGGTCTATTTTTAGACCAATTAATTACCCAATTTCGCGTAGAAATGAGCTGAAGAATACACAAAATTATTTCAAATGCTCTTAAATGTTTTTAATATATTTATGGCCTAATTTAGAGTCCGAACAAGTATTTTAATATTTTTTCGAACCCTAAATACTGCCTAACTAACCCAGAAAATCATTTTGAAAGCCCAAGCCCATTAGGCCCAGGATTGAACATCCGGCCGAATGATCAATGGTTTGGCCGGATGTTCATGTCTGTCAGGCACACTGATGGGCGAGGAGCGTCTGACAGATAACGAAAATCATTTTTATTCCTCTACTTTAATGAAAAGTTTAATCTCTCTGTCGATAACCCTATGTATAAAATGAAAAATATAACACAAGAGAAGGGGTCTTGGTTAGGTCTTCAGGATTCAAAAAAAAAAAACAAAATATTTTCTTCAAGTGACAGAAGGCCATACAAAGGATTTTCAAAAAGTTTGAACAACTATTTTCCAAAACCATTTCTTTGGATTTCAATCATTCAACAGCTCATCTACTACTCAAAGCAATAATCTATCTCATTTCTGAGGGCAACCAACCATCCACATACTTAGAATAAGTCCATTTCTTCATATACTTTGTTTACGTTGTTTACTGTTATTTTTATATTACTCTCAAACTAATTATTTTGACATCCTAACTTCATATATGAGTTTTATGTGAAAAGAAGGGAGTTTTGGACGTAAAATATCTAAGTTTAGAGCTTAGTCACCATAATACCAATATTTGACAATGTAATATTTTTTGGATGATTGCAAACGTCCGGCATGATGTTAACATGATACCGGATGTCCCACCTGCTTGCTTAAATTCGAGTTTTTGGGCCTGACCCATGAAGAACATTTATCATTCGGCCAGATGTTTACGATGTAGGGTATAAAATGAAGACTTTTAACCCGTGAGGCTCCGGAAGCTTCAAGGTCGATTGGTCTATTCTCTCCCGAGTAGATCGGTCGATCGGTAAGATTTCTTTACATTTTTATGTAAAATCACTTAGATCTGTTTGTAAAATAATTAATCAGACATTTAATAGATCAAACCCGACAAATAAGTAGATAAAAATGGTAGAAATTCATTTCACCTTTCCTTTCTTTAAGGTTGTATGTTTATTATCATTATTTTCATATATCCTGGAAAATATAAAAAAAATATATTAATGTGCAAATATTAACCCCGAAAATAAAAAGAAAAAGAAAAATAAGTTAGGAACTAACAGTGGATGTTTTGCAAGTAAATAAATAAGGAAATAATCCACCTGATAAATTATTACTAAAATAAATAGAAACTCACTAAATCCACCCAATCGCACTCAATCAGTCAGGGTTAATTATAGTGGACTAAAATGCAGAACTAAAATTGGCTAGAAACAATATTAAGCATGCCCATGCATTGCATCCTACTTTCTAGGTGATTTTACAACTTTATATTATTTGTCTATGTCAGAAAATAATAACCTTATCGCTTAATTAAATGGAAAATTGCCTTAGTATGGATGACTCATTCTGAACCCAGAAATCATCTGGTGGTGATGACGAATGGGATTTTCCAAAGGAATCTACTTGTTTGTTAATCACTGGGTGATCTCAAAGCAATTCGGTTTGGGACTCCACATTTTTTTATAAAATCTAGAAAAAACATTTAGTGGGAATGTCACCATTGCTATTGGACACCAACCGACGGGCAGGCGGTATAACCAAAATTACGTATCCCAGGCGCTCTGTCCACAGTGGCGACTCCACTGGGGAAGTTTTTTCAAATAAAAATGAATAAAGATTCTGAGCAATTTCCCATCTCTTTAATTAATTTGGTCATTGTTTTCTTATTGCAATGCACGTAGATCTGCATTTTTAGGGGTCCCTATTAAACCTCAGTACCATTTATAATGCAATTCAACGATTCCACACCAGTTTCTTGGATTGTATTATTAGTGGACCATTCACATAGATTGAGTATCCTACCCGGCTTACCATCCTGGCAATGGTTAATAAGTCACGGTTAATGGGAAACTCATACTAGATCTCCTACCATCCTAGTAATGGTTAATAGGAGTCTGACTCTATAAGAGCCTTCTTAGCCAAATCAAAAAGTCAAAGGCCAGCATGTAATGGCCAATAGAAGTTTCCACTAGGTTGTACACGCTAATTCTATCTGTTGTAATGCTGCCATGAGTAATTATGATAACCAAGCCTAAAAGCCTATGCTGAAACTCTACCAGCCTAAAAGCAAGAGTGGGGTCAAAAGGATAACAGACTGGATTATCATAAATTCTATTATTTGCTAGGACAATTAGAAAGAGCATTTATATACGACGGTACTATCATCCCTTGTCGATGATATAAAGTACTTAGCCTACCTAGGATATTGACTTTTTGACCAATTGAATACGTGTGTGGGAAAAATAAGGTTGGAAGGCCTGCTAATTGGTAGTATTTGTTACATGTGCAGCTAACAGTTTTCTTGTTTCCTTGCCATGCATACATGCATATATGCATATGCATCTCATGCATATTGCTAACCCTTCTGTTTTGCAGTCAATATTGAGTCCCAATCTACTTGGAGAAGAGTAGGAAGCCGGTTAGTTAGAGAAATGGCCAGTTCAAGCACAGACAGTACCACCCCAAGCAGAATGCAATGCTAATCACCCTGAGGACCATGATTAGGGAGGAAGTGCAGAATGGTGTCAATGCAAGAACGCCTAAATATCCACCTCTAGAAGGGGAAGACAAGACTGAGGGTAATGATGCCATTTCCACTCTCACTAGGAAGATGGAAGAACTGCAAGAACTTGCCCGGGACAGGAAGTCTGACATGGAATTTGATATGGACAACATAGGAGTTAAGGGTATGAAGAAGCTGCCTCCTAAATTCACTATGCCTGACATGCAGAAATTTAGCGGAGTTGGGGATCCTAAGCTTCACCTTAAGCAATATGGGTCCATCATGGCTGCCACTCCACTTGATAATGAACAAAAGGTGGGGGTCTTCCCACTATCTTTAGCTGGGGTAGCCTAGGATTGGTATCATAGACTGCCATCCACTGTCCAATCTAACAGGAAGGAGCTCTATGAGGCATTCTTAGGGTAATACGCCTACAACATCAGACTGGAGGTTTCTTTGAGAGACCTAGAGATGACTAAACTGAAATATGGTGAACCATTTGTTGACTTTCTGACTAGGTGGAGGAATAAGGCTACGCTCCTCAAAGATAAACCTTTTGAGAAAGACCAAGTCCGGATAGTGGTCCGGAATGTGCTTCCTAACATGGTAGAGACTTTACAGATAATGAACCCCAAGACTTTTGCTAGCGTATGTGATGATGGGTTACAATGTGAAGAAATAGAGGCTGAGAAAAAGATAAACTAGAAAAGAAAAGCCATATACACCTGACCCCCAACACAGAAGCCTGAAACAGTAAACATTAACCAAGTCCAAGCCCACAAAGTCGAGCGTAAATTCTCCAGCATTAACTACCCCCTATCCAAAATCTTTGAGAGGCTTGAAAAACAAGGCCTCTTAAAACTTGAGCCAGCCATAAATCCCCCAACACCAACTCATCCAATTACAACCCAAATGCCTACTGTCATTTTCATCAAGTGCAAGGGCATCATACCGACAATTGCCTCAAACTCAAACACTCTATCCAGGATCTAATTAAGGCAGGCAAAGCCACTAACGCAGATAATAGACCACCCAACACCAAACATAATCCCTTACCTAACTATCACAGAGTACCTCCACCCAACCAAACCATGTGCATTGAATCTGGTTTTTCTGAAGCTCCAGTCTTTGCCTCTTTTGAGTCTGACTCTACCTTGAGAGGGATGGTCGAGATTTAAGCTCCCAGCTCAGTGTTTTGAGCATTCATTGTGCTTTTCTAATAATGATGGTGTTCCTATTTTTTGGTCAATGATAGAACGTTTGTTTCACTTGTGTTTAGTTGATTTTTTTTAATAGAATGAATGTATGAGATCATTCGATTTAAAATCACTCATTACTGCTTCATTTAATATTTGTTGCACTTGGTATTATATAAAAAAAAATAATAATAACAAATAAATAAATAATAATCAAAAAAAAAGATTTTCATTTTTTCTCAAAGTGTTGGAGGTCAAGCTTTCAATTTCCCCATGTTGCTTGCGTCATTTCACGTGAATACCGGATTCTCAACGTAGTTCCAAAACCTGTGAGCACTTGAGCCTTTATGAGCACTCATCACTTCGTGCGACCATTTTCTTGTTGAGGGTGTCTTACATAGGAAGTGTTCATTAGAACTTGCCTTGGTATACATTTGAAATCCACACGATTATTGGAAGCATAAAAATGAAGAGAGATCTTAGGATAACTCTAGCCTTAAAAGCCTACCATGTTTGCCTCTAGGAAACCCAGGATGAACCCTTAACCCTCTTCTTCTTTGAATTCACACTTGCCCTGATTAAGCCTCCTTGAAAAAAAAATTATCTTTTTCAACCCTTATATGCACTAAGTTTTATAACTCCATTACTATAAAATAACTCGTGATTATTCCTTAGAAGATTCTTATCGAAAAAAAAATGCTGAAAAAAAAGAAAGTAAAAAAAAAGAGAGGAAGTTAAAGATAATGGACATCCATGATAGGATTCATAGTGCATTTACCCATTTCTCCCTCTAAAACCCTACCTTACCTAAGCCTCATTGCAACCAAAGGAACGACTCTTAGATTTATATTTCCAGTGTTTTCAAGTGGAGGACTTATGATTAAAACACAAGCCTATAATTGAACTTCCCTATGCTTTGACTCGAGTGTAAACACTACCCCTAAACACTAGAGAGCTTTTGTGGAGGACAGTAAGAGTGTTGAGATGATGGTATTCACGTTGGAATACGGAATGTAAAAATAACTCTCACTTTACAAAAAATTGATTTGATTAAATTCCCTTAAAAATAAAGTTCTTTTTCAATTTTTGCCAAATTTATTTATCATGCATAGTGTCATTGCATTCAAACTAGGAAGAGAAAGCATCAGGCAAATAAAGTGAATTAGATATGAGGCCAACGAGGGTGCATGCTACATTGGCCCCACCAGCCAGTTCTTAGATCAATGCTCGGGGGCAAATCTTCGATCTATGCTGTCCAAAACAATAGCAAATGCTTGGGGGTATGCCTTTGATCTACATTGTCCAGCACAGTACCAGATACTCGGGGGAAAGTCCATGGTTCCTACAATCCAGTATAGTACTGGGAGAAACCCATGTACTTTGTATAAAAAAATATATAATAAAAAAATATAATAATAATAATAATAAATAATAAAAAAATAATAAATAATAAAAAAATAATAAATAATAAAAAAAAAGAAAAGAAGGAGAAAGATAGAGAGGAACGCAGACACGTTTTCTCTCTCCCCCATTGTCCCTTGCAGCCTCTTTCTTTCTCCTTTCTTTCTCTCTGACATCCTCTCTCTCTCTCTCTGTCAGTGTCACACATCTACCACCACCAGCCACCAATTATTCACGGCCAAAACACCTCCTCCCTATGTGTATGATCCTTACAAATCCACTGGCGCGTCTGTTTTATGATTGGAAGCTCAGATCGTGAAGTTTGGCGAGAAGGTCCTCATCGGACGACTCTAGCCTTCACAGATCTGGTGAGCTCAACCATTGAAATCAATTGTTATGGATTTGGGAAGATGAGCCCGATGTATTGGTGAAATTTGGTGACTTAAGGACCCCATTAAGCCCTTGATCCTATATTTTGAAGCGGTTAACTTAAATAGTAGATCTTGACATTTTCAAAGGCCTTTAGAGGCAACTGATGGTATGAGTGAGCTCTTGGAGTCATGAGCTTCATGTGGGTATATTCAGATCATGTTCTGCTAAGATCTATGAATTTCGGTGATTGAATTTCGGCATGTTCCGATGAGAAACAAATCAGCAAGATCCTTTCATTGACAGTGTCTGTTTCTTGATTGAAACTCAAATCAGGAAGTTTGGTGAGAATATCCTCGTCGAACGAGTCTACCCTTCACAGATCCGATGAGCTCAACCAATGAAATCGATTGCTATGGGTTTGGGATGATGATCTGGGAATATGGATGAAATTTAGTGGCTTAAGAACCTCATTAAGCTCGTGATAGGAACTTTTGGAAGCGGTTGACTTGAACAGTCGATCCTGACTATTTCAACGACCTTTGGAGGTGATTGATGTTATGAAAGAGTTCCTAGAGTCATGAGCTTCATGTGAGTATATTCAGATCATGTTCTACTAAAGATCTATGAATTCCGGTGACCGGATTCCGGCATGCTCTGGCAATAAATGAATTAACAGAATCACACTCACAACTTCAAGCACTTCATCTTAGCATAGATCATAACATGTTACGCATCTGTAAGGGATAGTGTCAATATGAGACTTTACACATACATCATACAAAATACATTAGGCTCCACATCTGTTACATACAAACACATGACATGCATTAGATTAAACACAGATACGCTTCATGCTTCCATGCATTCTTCTATGGATTTTGAGAACTCTGAAATCATTACAATGAACTCATAGAAGAAACTTTAGATCTGCATGCCTAAAATTGCATACATTCATACATCCATACATGTAGCACTTAGGTCATCGCATTCATGCATAAACTAGTTCAATGGCCACAAAGGAGTGCAATCCAGAAGAAGCTATGGCCTGATACCAGAAGTTCAATCAGCTGCTCTCCTCCTCACCGTCATGTTCATAAGTAACCTGCATCCCTGCACTCTTCTTGTAACGGCCATAATTAATTAATAATTAATTATGCATTTAAGTATGTTAAATCATTTCATTAAGTACTGGCATCATTAGTATGTTTGATTTTGTTAACTGAGGTTGATTCTTTGAGGATTCTGAGTAGGAGGGGTGTAATTGAAAGAAATAATAGTTGGAGCTCGTTATATGGTAATATATGATTGTTTGAGGAGTTATTTCTTGGTGACCAATAAAATTATCAATGTGGTTCATTTCTATTAATTGTGTATCATTAAGTATAATCGTGTGAAATAGGGTTTGCGGAAGTTGGATTAGTTGAGGACCTAGTTGTAAGAAAAGTTTGAGGAGCTATTTGTAAAAGAAGTATGAGAGTTGGATTAAATAGTTAGTAGGAGCATGTTTGGGGGGGTGGTGTAGGGAAATGGCTTCTAGAAAGGACAAGTGTTCAAGTGGTGTAAGAGGTTGACAAGTGGCTAATGTAGGGAGAGTTGAGTGGCATTCAAATAGTAATAATAAGAATAAAATAATATGCAAGTGGGAAATCTCCACAAAGACCAAGAATCCTACACCTTTTTCTTCATTTTTCTTCCTCTTCTACGCTCTTCTTTTCTTCTTCTTCTTCTTCCTCAAAACTCCATTTTTGAAGCTTAGAAGCTTGAAAGTGAAGAGCTTTTCTTAACTAGAAGCATAATGGGAGGATTAGAAGCTTAATTGAGTAAGTTTATCTCAACTTGTGTTGATTATTAACTAAGGGTATTGTTGAAGATGGGGGTTTTTGTTTAGAACTTTATTGTTATGTAATTAATATATATGGGAGAGTATATTGGGTAGTAATTGCATGTTTGGACATGGAATTGTCATTGAATTGATTTTTGGATGGTTTATGTTGTTTAGGGGAGTTCCTCAAGGAGGGAGTTGATGAAGGAAGCCTATTAGTTAATGGAATTCTACATGTTTGTAAGTATTTAATTGATTTAACTTGTGTATATTTCGTGGAAACTATAACTTGTGTCTAATTCCTATGTTTTGTATGAATTATGGAATTATGAGTTGATTAAGTTGTTAACTAAGTTAATTGGTTGAATTGTGCATTTCTGTGATGAAATAGATGTTGATTGATTGGTAAAATTGTGCTTTGAAAAGCTATTGGTTGAATTGAGAAATGTGTGACTTGGTTGCAATGAGAATTGTGATGAATTGAGATGAATTGTGATTGTGAATGGAAAAGGATGACTCGTGGGGATTGTGGTATTGTGTGGTCGGGAAAGCTGAGCCGGGCGGATAGCTACCCTTAAGTGCAAGATGGCGAGACTAAGCCCGGCGGATAGTCTCGTCGGTGGCCACCTAAATTGTTAAATGTGAAATCACATGAGAAAAGGAAATGAAATGTGAGGAAATGGGAGATTGAGTCATCCGACACTGATGTGAAATGATTGTTGTGATTTGAGATTGGTGATGGCATGTGAGGATGATTTGGTTGTGATTTGTCTTGATTGAGATTTGTCTTGATTGATTTTGAATGGTGTGATTGGTCTTTGTTGTATACTTAATATATGAAGTATGTGATGTGTATGTGTGTTGAGTAGTTTTGGCTTAATATATGCCTGGTTAGTTGATTAAATGCTTATTGAGTTGCCAGCTCACCCCTTAGCATTATTTTTCAGGTTGAGGATAGAAGTCTACGTGCATTTCAATAGAAGTTCAGGTTGGCCAGTGGATAACGGGAATTTTGTGCATTTGGTCATGCATATATATTTGTATGTAATTGGTTTTGAGTTGTTAATTGACAATTATGTGTGATGAACTATATTGATATGTTTATATATGTGTAAATTGAAGTAAATGTTTGTATAAAGTTGATTTTCGATTAATTGTATATTGAAGGAATTTTCAATGTTACTTGTCTATAAATATTATTGTATTTTAAAGTTTGAAAAGTTTGATATATATATAATTTGATTTTGAGCTAGTTAGAGTACGTTTTTACGGGGAAAAGTCAAAAATTCTATTTGAAAACTGTAATTTTGGAAAAATTTGTTTGTTTTGGGAGTTTTTAAATAACAACAATCGTTGTTAGTTTAACAATGATCGTTGCTACTTAACAACGAGCTCATTGTTGCTTTGCCACGAGCTCGTGTACCTTACTAGGACTTTTGGCCAATTTTCATGATTTTAACAACGATCGTTGTACATTTAGCAACGATCGTTGTCACCCTTATTTAAAAAAAAAATTATTTTGGAAAGGATTTGGATTTGAATTTGAATTTTTGATTGATTTCTATTATTATGTATTTAATTCGTTATTATATTGTATTAGTTTCGGGTCGTTTCATTTTGGTATCAGAGCTATGGGATAGGTTCCTAGGGAACATGTTTTAGTAAAACGGCCATAACTTTTAGCACAGGATGAACTAGAACGCCCATAATATATCAAATCGAAGCTTATTCAGAGATCTATGTGAGTTATTAGGCTTACCCATAGCAGCCAAGTTTGGGGGTCAAAAATAGTCATTTGAAGCCTCAATTTTTAGTTTGAAAGTTGAAAAGTGTAAATTGTGTGATTGTGCATGAATGTGTTTGTGTTATGTAATTGAAATGTGTGAATGTGTGATGTGATATGTGATTACATGAAGTAAAGGTATGCTATGTGATATGTCAGTGAGAATAAAGATGATAGTGTGTTTGTAAAGTGTAATTTGCCTGTGTGAAAGAAGTGATGGGATAAAAGGGGTGTTGAGGTTACATCATGGAAGTATGTATTATTTGAGCATAGGACATTCGTATTAGTCAAATTTATTAATTATATAAGTGAGATGAGCATGATGCACAATCCACTGGCCAAAGGTGTCTCATAAGTAAGTACACTATTATTGTGACATGGTTCTAGATGCTTGTGACGAAGTGAATAGAGGTTACTGTTGCATAATATTATTGTGTATAAGTGTTGATGTATGTATATGTGGGGGTGAGGTGAACGTATATTCACCATTTGATTATGGATTATTGTTTAGTTATGATATGATATGTATATATATTCAGAAGATGTGCACAGTAATGTGTCTTGGGATTGATTATAGTGAATATTTCTTTTATGTTTAAGTGTGGATTATTAATCTACTTACGATATGATATATGTGTTAAGGAAATGAGTACAACAATGGAAATGATGTTATGTTTTGATGAACATGGTTCGAGGAGCAAAAATGTGATAAAGGTTGAGTAAACGTTTGAGAAGGATGTTAATTGAAAAAGAAGAAAAGTTAATGATTGAGAGAGAGACATGTTGATTATGAATAGAGATATGTAGTTGAGTAGAAGAGTTTATATATATGCTGTGTGGTGATAAATAGTACTAAAGTTAAAATATTACATGCCTATGAAGAATCGAGTGTGATTGAGATACTAAAAGTGTTATGAATGTAGTTAATTGAAAGTATGATGATTGACATGTGTTAGAGTTTAATTATTGATTGTGAATTGTGAGGAACTGGTAGTTGCTAAATTATTGGGATAATTTCTATGTATGTGCGTGTGTCTGTTGAGTGGTGTGAATATATATATATATATATATATATATATATATATATATATATATATATATTCATTAATAGATGGTATTATTAAGAAGGTATTGACGTGTGAATACTTGTGTGAGATTTTTACCCTTTTGGAGAAAAAAAAGTTATAGTTAT
>CANYLF012699118.1:0-18403 GCA_948193215.1 Bocquillonia castaneifolia
AAATAAATTTATTTAATTACTTTACCACTATTTAATGTTATATAAATAATTGTAATTGGATATTGAATTAAACCTTAAAATATCAAAATAATATTTGTAATACTCTAAGAAAGGAAAGTGAAATTTTAATTAATATTAATTTCTGTTAAAATAATTTATTATGAATAATGATATATTTTCAAAACTATAATAAGATAAATTATAAGGTGAAATAAATAGAATCATGATCAGAAAACTTTAAGTTCTTAAAATACTACATATAATTTATATTATAAATATCTACACAAAAGTTAAACTATAAATAACTGAAATTTTGTTAATTATTAATAATACCATGAATTTATAAAAATTAAATTTCTAACCTCCAAATAATACTTTAAAAGAGAATTTGTATGTAAAAATGGTATAATATATTATTTTAAATTTAAGTTAAAACTTATATATGAAATCAATATAAGAATAATATCGTAAAATAAATAGGATATTTAAAAATAGGAAAGAAAAATTTTATTGATAAGAAAATCTAAATTCTCCATCGAAAATTTAAAACCCCAATATAAATTAAAAAAAAATTTGAAAAATACCGGATATTACCGTTTATAAACCGTTAGATTAGATTTGTAATAAAGATATGTGTCATTTTAGAATCAGATATCTTATCTCCATTATTTCACAAATCTAATGCAATGGTTTATAAACTCATTCTCATATGAGCTAGAGCTTATAACATTCGTTCTCTTTTTGACTGAAGGGAGTATTACTTAATGAGATATTTGTCTCTCAACTCAAGGTATAATCTAGTGATCGAGACATATGCAATGAATTCGAAAATCCAAGTTCAAATAATCTCAACTAAAAAAAAAAGGTAAATTGAACACAATGGTATGTGAACTTCTTAAAATTTGACAATTCGGTATGTCAACTTTAAAAAGTGACAAAGTGGTGTGTCAATCTGCTAATAGTTTACAAAACAATATACATAACAGGTTAACAACAGGTAGAGGACCAAATCTTAAAAATAAAATGCAGTTTAGTCCAAAAACTTATTAATTATAAAAAACAATGATTTAATTTGGTTCAAAAACTTATTTCTTTTCAAAAAAGTCTGTAAATAAATAAAAAAATCTAAAATTTACATAATATTTTGTTAATATATATATATATATATATATATATATATTATTTGGGATTTATAAAAAATAGATATAAAATTTATTAAACCTCTTAAAATATTATTTTAAATTTTATTTTTCACTAATTATACAAACTAGAATTATCAAAAAATTATATAAACTAGAAAAATGAATTTGATAATATTGACCAAAATTTATAACTCAAATAACTTTTTCTGAGTGTATAAAAATAATAATAATTAAATTATTCAATCAAACTCATAAAATTATTCTAAAATTAGATAAAATTTTAAAAAGTTTGTAATCTTAAAATAATAGCAATTTGGAAAAAAGATAAAATATATTTACTAAAAAATTTTATCACAATTATTAGAACTCAATAAATTTATAAAAGTTTTATAAATTTAAAATTTATCAATATATATTTATTAAAAATATATTATATCTTCCATATTATATTGTTAAAATTTTATTATAAATTCTCATGGTAGATAAAGATTATAAAAGTATAATGTGTTTTATCATATTTTTATTGAATTTTTAAAGTTTTATAAACTTTAAAAATTATATAAAATTATTTGTAAAATATTTTGTTAATTTTAATGTTTTATATTTCATAATTTAGTCTTTTAGAAAAATAAAAAAGACTAAATTATAAAATATAAAAGATTAAATTTAATAATATTATATAATTTTTAAAGTTTATAAAACTTTAAAAATTCCTTAAAAGTTTGATAAAACATATTATACTTTTATAATTTTTATTTAATATGAGAATTTATAATAAAATTTTAACAATATAATACTCGTAATATATTTTCAATAAATAAATATTAAAAAAAGTCTTGAATTAATAATTTTTTTTATAAATTTATCGAGTTAGAGTAATATGATAAAAAATTTTAGTAAAAATATTTTATCTTTTTTTAAAATTACTTTTACCTTACAATTACAAACATTTTAAAATTTTATAATAAGTTTATGAGTATAATGGAATAATTTAATTTTATTATTTTTAGACACTCAAAAGATTATTTGAGTTATAGAATTTTGTCAATATTATCAAATTTGTTTTTCTACTTTATATAATTAGTAAATTTTAAAATTTAAAATAACATTTTAAGAAGTTTAATAAATTTTATTTATATTTTTTATAAATCTCAAATAATATATATAAATTTTAATAAAATACTATCTAAATTTTAGAATTTTACTTGAATTTATGGACTTTTTTGGAAAAGAAAATAAGTTTTTGGATCAAATCAAATTATTTTTTGACAATTAACAAAATTTTAGACTAAATTGCATTTTATTTTTTAAGATTTGGTCTCTTTATCTATTGTTGACCTGTTATATACACTATTTTGTAAATTATTAATAAATTAACATATAATTTTATCACTTTTTAAAGTTGACACACTGAATTATGAAATTTTAACGATCAATTTTCCAAAAAAAAAGGGACGGTATTTAATTGTAACAAAAACCACAACTCTCTAATAAAGTGTTCAGGTTAAAATTACGCCCTTTGTCCTCTCAAAGAATTATACACTTAAAACGGTGCGTTTAATGCTGGAAAGGGGTAATCAACCCAACAATAGTAACAGTAACACATGCTTAGGCTTTGTTTGTGTGGTAGTAAAGTAAATGATGGGTTTTTAAAGTAAAGTAAAAAAAAGTAAAGTATGATGATGTTATAATAAACCTTTGTATTATTTGGAAAGAATGAAAAATAAAGGATGAATTATTGTATGAATCTTACAAAAATAACATTTTAAAAAATATATTATTTCATTTATATATCAGGATAAAATAATAGTTTTAATAAAAAAGATTTTAATAAATAAAAGAATCCTACTCAGTTCATGAGTTGAGAAATAAGGGGTTTTTAATCTTTTCCAATCTTTCAAAACTCAACCTCTCATTATTTTACTTTCTTCATATTTTAAAATCACTCCATCTTTATAAACCTTTCCCAACCCGTCTCAACCCCTCAACCAAACAATGACAGAGAGGCTATATTATTAACGACCTAAAAACTCTTCAAAAGAAACAGCAGCGCCGCCGCTTTCTGCCACTCTCTCCTCCGTTTGTGGTGGTTTACAGTTTAGTTTAAAGATGAAATTGGATGTGGACGTTTTAAGATATCTATCAAAAGATGATTTTAGGGTTCTTACTGCTGTTGAGATGGGCATGAGAAACGTACGTCTGTTTCTCTTACTTCCAATTCACTATTTCTTATTTATTTATTTTATTTATTAATTTCAGATTAATAATTAAATTAAATTTTTAATAATAATAACAGCATGAAATTGTACCTTCAGAGCTCATCGATCGCATAGCTTCTCTCAAGTATGCCTATTGAATTTATTTTAATTAATTGCTTGTTTATTTATTTAGCTATTTATTTATTTGGTGATAATTAATTGTTATTATAGACATGGAGGCACCTACAAGGTTTTAAAGAACTTGCTTAAGCATAAGCTGCTGCATCATGATTCCTCTAAATGTATGTTTTAAGTAATTAATTAATTATGCATTGTATTATTATCTTGTGATTTTGCTAGTATTTTGATTTGGTTCTGTTTCCTATGTGTAATTTAGATGATGGGTTTCGTCTCACATACCTTGGCTACGATTTTCTTGCGATTAAAACCATGGTTAATCGCGGAGTTTTCACAGCTGTTGGACGTCAAATTGGAGTTGGAAAAGAATCTGGTTCGTCCACGTTATTCTTTTTTTTTCTTGGTGTTGTTTTGTATATGGAAATGTGAAATTTAATGCTTTGATTTTTGTTTTGAAGATATATTTGAGGTTGCTACTGAAGATGGTACTGTGTTGGCAATGAAGTTGCACAGACTTGGTAGAGTTTCTTTCCGGGCTGTTAAATCTAAGCGTGATTACTTGAGACATCGCAGTAGTTATAATTGGCTTTACTTATCTCGACTTGCTGCTCTTAAAGAATTTGCTTTTATGAAGGTTATGCTGTTGTCTTTTTTTCTTTACATTACTTTTTGTGCTTTATTGTCATATGGTCATTTTCTTTGAGTTTGTGTTGAGATGATGCTTATGCTTGCTGCTGGTTTGCAGGCTCTGGAAGAACATGGTTTTCCTGTTCCAAAAGCTGTGGACTGTAATAGGCATTGTGTTATTATGTCACTTGTCCAAGGCTACCCACTGTAAGTTAACATCCACTATTTACTTTTGTAATTCATTATCATTCCTTTAATTTTATTTTTTTTCCCATGCATGCATGAACATTGTTAAAATTTGCACTTTTATTTTTATAGTTTTTTTGAGTTGTTAGTCGTTGATGATTAGATATAAGATACGAAAACTATTGGTTAGTATTATTCAGCACTAAAAATCGATGGCTGTACTGCAATATTAACAATTTTCTTCTCAATTTGCATACAATTGATGATTCTTTAGCCCTTTGAGAACAGAAGTGTTCTGCTAGAAGATGAAAAAGTAAAATTATGGATGGAATATTGTAATGTGTTAATTGAGGTTCCTTTCGATCTTGTATTATATGTTTATTTGTTATATGTGACTTGTTCCTATTTCTTTTCTTCAATCCTTCTTTCTACCTAATCTGCACTTTTTTCGTTTATCCTGCTAGCTAATTGAAGATTTTTTTTAATACCTTGAGTAATGGATTCATATGCTATTTCTATGGAACAAGTGTGCAGGTAAAGGAACTGCAAAATCCAGAAACAGTTTTTGAAACAATTCTTGGTCTTATTGTTCGTCTGGCTGAACATGGTCTCATTCACTGTGATTTCAATGAATTTAACATTATGGTATGTCTTTGAGACACTTTATATGGCCACACTTCTTTCTAGCTCTGAAGCTTTGTCATTTTTGTTGTGTCTGTGCCTTTTTTTTTTCTCTATCTGTACTTTTTCGTACAGTGTTGAACTTATGAACGTTATTTAGGTTTTGTGCATTAATTGGACAATTTCACTGTTCACTCAATTAGATAGCCAAAATCATAAATTCATCAACTTATCAGTCACTGTCCTTTGTAGTTTGATGATGATGAGAAGGTTACCATGATTGATTTTCCCCAGATGGTATCAGTATCACATCGAAATGCTCAAATGTAAGATATTATTTCATCTAATGCTTTGAGCCTTTGACAGATCTTAATGCATTTTGTTTACTTTACTATATGGAATTATGGATTTAATTACTACAGTTCAAGCTTGGAATCTATGGGGTTTTATTAATACACATTCTTTCCTTTCTTATTTTGTTCCCATTTCTCAGGTATTTTGACCGTGATGTTGAATGCATCTTTAAGTTTTTCAGAAAGAGGTTAGAGGTTATATTGTTTTATTTGTTCTTGGAAATTGCTAAACTAGCAAGCTAATTTGAATTGCTCTGCAATTCAGAAATTCTTTTTAGCTTATCTCTTTAGGAAAAAAACAATTCAAGAGTTATTTGTGTTTTTTTTAATCTTAGAGAATTTTTTGTAGGAAAGCTTCATTTGTTTTTCTTTTTCTTCTTTTTTCTCATCTTGTCCATTTCCCCTGTTTCTGTCATTGTTCCATCAATAATGCAAGAAATTCTATGCCCCAATCTGTCAGGGCCTTTTTCTATATATCATGTTTTTGTACACATGTATGAGTTCCTAGCTGACATGGATTCCATGTGTTGATATTTCTTTTTCTGTCTCTGCAGATTTAACATGTCTTTTCAAGAACATATTGATGAAACTGATGATTCAGAGGCAGATGCAGATGAATCTGCTAGACCTTCCTTTTCTTCTATTTCCAAAACAATGGGTTTTCTAGACAAGGAACTTGCTGCCAGTGGGTTTACAAGGAAAGATCAGGATCACATTGAGAAAGTATGGTGAAGAATTTTTTTATTAATTTTCTGTTGGTGGGCCTGTGTTGGATGTTTTCTTGTTTTTTCCTTAATGTTTTCTACTAATTGTAATGTCCACCTAATACTTCACATTCCTGGACATGCATCAACCACCAAGTACTCTAGAAGTGCTTCCTGTGCATCCAATACAATACATTTAGATGCCTGTCCTGCTTTAAAACAGTCATCTCTAAGATGTTCTTGGGCATGGATGGTTGCTATTTCTCCTTGACTCCGTGATCTCTCTTTCTCACTGCAAATGTTTATATCTGTTGCTTTTGTGTCCTTTGATCAATTTGATATGTTTTATTGTGTCTTTATTCATTTAGATTTGCATTGTATCTACTGTGCTCGTCTCATTATGTGCAGCATATCATAATGGAATTATAGCTTTAAAAATAACATTTTTTTCATGCCATGGCATTTTTAGCAGTATAATAGGTTCAGCTTGTGCTTTGATTATTTTCTAGCAAGCACTATAAAAAAATTGTCTCAAGTAATTCTGTGTACATTTTTTTTACTATAGTTCATTGAAGGAGAAGTCGAGAAGGATACAGACTCTGACAGTGAAGGAGCTGAAGATCAAGAACAAGTTACTGAGTCGAAAGAAACAGCCATCTGTAGTTTAGATTCTTTACAGTTGCAGGAGCCGGTAAATACTTTGCAAGCTGTTACCATTATTTACTGGTGCAACTCAATAGGTTTCTTACAAACTAAGGCCTCTGTCTGGTCATTAGTTTGATAATGCAGTTGCTACATCAAAGCAACATCTATTGGGATAATTAGAAGACACTAATGCTAATCAGGGTGTGGATCAGACAAATAATTAATCTAGATATGATATTCTCTCAGTTATCCTATGGCCTTGGGAATTAATCTGTCATTTTCAATGTTAAAGCTAATCAATGATTGCGGAATAGAAAGAAATATGGTTCGGTTGGATTGAGGTTGGACATTCAAATTGTGTATTGTTTCTTCACTCCTTCCACAAGGTTTCGTGAAATCTCACAAAACAGTTTTAAGGAAAATTTCTAGCTAGTGAAGTGTAAATGTCAGACAAGAAAGAGGTGGTTTAAAAAAAAAAAAGAAAGAGAGAGACTCAATCTGATGAATGGTCTCAAATGTCTGTTATAACAAGGTCAGTCTGCCACAGGTTGCTAGTAGCTACCGATCATTGTGCATAGGGCCCACTCTTGTTATGCCTCTGAAAGTACTATATATGGTGTTTCGCATACTAAGGTTTGACTCTATTATGATCAATACAGTACTTCAAGTTATAACATGTGGCACGTGAGGATCTAATTCAGTGAATGTTTGAGATAAATTTCCTAGTGAAAATAGTGTGATATTCGTAGCCTCAAGATATTTAAATGCTAGGTAACAAAGGTAAAGGGATCCACTGGTATATTATAATATGAAATTACAGGTTAACAATTTTGCTATGGATTGCAGAATGTTAGCCAATGGCTTTAATAATTACCTTATTGAATATTTTTGTTACCTTCCTTTTTTATGTTTATGTAGTGCTCTGTATTTTTATTTTTATTTTCAGTGTCCGCTTGAGATTTTTCTTATAAAGGCATAAAACACAGGAAGAAGAATGTGGTTCTGAATCTGACAAAGAGGACAGAGTAAATAATGGGCATCGTCAGAGCTGTGAAGCCAATGAAAATAACGGGTCTGAAGCACAAGAAGTAAGTGAGAAGGTACAAGTTGTTATATCCTTTGGTCCAATTATTGAATATTTTATATTAATTTGAAGGTGAACTGTTCACAACATCATTGATGAAGCATCTTGAGTCCTTGACTATATTGTTTTGGTTATTGCATTTTTCCACTTACATTATTGATAACCTGTTACACTCATACACGCACATCTTACTGCATATGGATGTAATATATGGCATGGTTTTTTATTCCATGTGATCTGCACCTGGTTGATGGTTGGTGGGGACTTGTGTTGTTGCCTCACATGAAACCTGCACCTTAAAAATAAAATATCATCGGAGTTGACAATACCTGCACTTGGCCCTCTTCTATGTTCCCCTCAATCTTTGGGGTCTATATTCTGAACTTTATTACTTTCTGGAGAGCTCTGGAGAGTTCTATTTTCAAGTAAACGTGTCTGTTTGAAATTGTCTTTTTCTAAAGATTTAGGCTATACATTCACACGGCACTTGAATTAATGTCTGATTTTAAAATACACTATATCTTTTACAAGTCAGGTTTCAAATTTAATCTGTATTAATAGTGATTTTCTTTCTCTTCACACTTGTATAGTTGACAATAGAGTTGTTCTATTTGTTATCTTTCTGTAGAGATAAATTTAGTAATATCCAAAATCTTAATAGCATCTATGTTTTCCAGGAGGAAGATGATCAGACTGTAAATGAAAATGATCCTGAACTGATCAAGAGTCTTAACAAACAGAGAAGACGAGCCATAGCAGCAGCTCGTGGGGGACGGAGGAGTCTGTCCTCCAGAAATTCCTATAAAGACAAGGGCGGTAGATCCTCTCACAATTCAAAAATTCAAAAACAGTTGAGCAACTGGTGAACTACAATACAGAAATACCTCAATAGCCTGAGATGGTGCTCAGTTTAGTTCGTGACAATGATGTGCTATTCTGAAGAGATCACTATTCCTACAGCAATGGAATAAGGAAGCAGGAAAGAGAAGTCGAGAGCATGAATTACATTCGTAGTCCGTGCGTTGCGTTTGGGGATATGAATTATAAGCTCCCTTATTTATTGTGTGGGTGAAGTAAATGAGAGAATTTTTGTTTGGGTGAAGTAGATGAGAAGGTGGTGATATAGAATAGGAAATAGTGCCCGGCTGTAGAATTACATGATAATTTCTGTTCAATTGAGCTGTAGAGAACTGCAAGCCAATTCTTCTAGTTAAGTATTGAAGGATGGTAAATTATGTGTTGGAATTGTCCACATCTCCCTCAATTTCGGAAGGGATACTTATAATTTTTGCCTAGTATCTGAAAATACAAAGGTTTGGTTTTTATTTAAACTTGCCGAATGATTGATTAGCAGGCAGTTCTGATCTTTATTTGGGTGTCTTAAAACATAGGTGAAGTTTATGTTTTTATTTTTTATTCAACTATTTAACAATAAAATGCAGTTTTATTTATTTAATTTTAAAATTTTTATTAATGACATTAAATTTATTTAGGCCTAATTATCAAAAAATACCCTGACGTTTGGACCTTTAACAATTTTATCATAATTACGTAATAAATACTAATCTATTAATTCTTTTGTAAAAGTACTCTGACATCACTTTGAAAGGTAAAAAAATGACTGTAAAAAAATGACCGTGTTATTCACTGTAATACTTTTTGAAGAGAAAAAATAGAAACTTAAATTATTAAGTTGAATACTGCATTAACTATAATAATAAAAAATATACAATTTTATTTTTTTAAAAAAGTATATGTTTAACTTACTGTCTAAAATTAGAACACATAAGTCATAATAAACAAGTGCATTTTAGCTCTTTTAGGTAAATAAAATGTAATATTTAAGTCAGTTTGTCTTTTAAAAGTTAAAAAAATTATTCTCAGTGATATATTTTAGCTGAAAACAAGTTACAATAATATTTTTTTTAGTCGGTAAAATGATTGCAGAGTGATTTTGAAAACATATTGATAGATCGGAGTTTATTATGTAATTATTGAAATTTCGTGATATAATTGTTAAAAATAAAAAAATTTGGGTATTTTTTTGGTAATTAGGCCATTTATTTATGAAATCTTAAGCCTAATTAAATAAGAGTATGATTAGAAACTTAAACTGACATTTTAAGTCGTAATTCATCGATTCACATTTCAAAATATGAACTAAACTAAGCCCACCTTAAGATAATTCTATATATATTTAACTATTCATATGTTGCATACAAATGCAAGTCATTTTATAGAACTTCATTAAAATAAACCACAAGGACAATATCTTTATTATTAGAGGAAATTTCAGTATCGTTATTATTTAGTTATAGTCGTTGATTGGAAATTATGAACGATTGAATGAGGCCACTGAGCTCCCTAATTGAATACAGCTCCAAGCATGCTTTGTACGATATCTTAATAACCCATTGCCAGACTATCAAATTGGGACACATAGCTGATATATACACTGCCAACAACATCCTCAGTCGCTATACAAAATGCAACTTTGGAGGACTAACACTTGCTTACAATCTGTTCGACGAAATGTCCCACAGAGACACTGTTACTTGGAACACCATGATTGCTGGGTATGTCAACTCTGGGAACTTGGTTGCTTCTTGGGATTTTTTTAATTCTATGAAAAAATGTGGGTTTAAATCTGATGAATATACTTTTGGAAGTATACTTAAAGGGGTTGCTTCTGCTTGTAGACTTGATGTTGGGCAACAAGTGCATTCCTTGATTGTTAAAATGGGATTTGAAGAGAATGTATATGCAGGGAGTGCTTTGTTAGACATGTATGCCAAGTGTGAGAGGGTTAAATATGCATTAATGGTGTTTCAACTCATGCCACAACGTAATTCTGTCTCTTGGAATGCACTCATTGCTGGTTTTGTGCAAGAGGGTGATCATGATACTGCATTTTGGCTATTTGGTTGTATGGAGAAAGATGGCGTGGGAATTGATGATGGAACATTTTCTCCGCTTCTTACCTTGCTTGATGATGATAAGTTTTATACGTTAAGTGTGCAACTTCATTGTAAGATTATAAAACATGGAGTGGAGTTTGATAACACTGTGTGCAATGCCATGATCACTTCTTATTCTGAATGTGGTTCGTTAGAGGATGCGGAAAGAGTTTTTGATGGTGCTGTTGGCTCTCGAGATTTAGTTACATGGAACTCCATGTTGGCAGCGTACATAGCACATGATAAAAAAAAACACGCTTTCAAACTATATCTCGACATGCAGAAATTTGAGTTTGTGCCAGATATCTATACTTACACTACTATCATAAGTTCCTGTTCGCATAAAAACCATGGGAAGTCATTACATGGCTTGGTGATCAAGAGGGGTTTGGAACAGTCGGTGCCTATCTGTAATGCAGTGATAGCAATGTATCTTGAATCAAGTGGTACTTCCATTGAAGATGCATTAAATGTATTTCATTCCATGGAGTCTAAGGACCGTGTTTCCTGGAATTCCATTTTGACTGGATTTTCACAGATCGGGTTTAGTGAAGATGCGCTGAAATTGTTTGGTCATATGAGATTTTTGGTGGTGGATATTGATCACTATGCCTTCTCAGCAGTCCTAAGAGCTTGCTCAGATTTAGCAACCTTCCAACTTGGTCAACAGATTCATGTCTTGACAGTTAAGTCAGGGTTTGAGTCAAATGACTTTGTAGCCAGTTCATTGATTTTTATGTACTCCAAATGTGGAATGATTGAAGATGCTCGAAAATCTTTCGAGGAGACTGCTAAAGATAGCTCAATTACTTGGAATTCTGTTATGTTTGCATATGCACAGCATGGACAGGGTGATGTCGCACTGGACCTATTCTTTCAAATGAGAAAAAGGAAGGTTAAGATGGATCATATAACTTTTGTTGCGACTCTGACTGCATGTAGCCACGCTGGATTAGTTGAACAGGGCCGCTACTTTCTAAAATCAATGGAATCTGATTATGGGATTTCACCTCGGATGGAGCATTATGCTTGTGCAATTGATCTGTGTGGGCGGGCTGGGTGTCTAGACGAGGCCAAAGCGTTGGTTGAATCAATGCCGTTCGAACCTGATGCTATGGTGTGGAAAACCCTGTTAGGTGCCTGTAGGGCTTGCGGCGACATTGAACTAGCTACTCAGATAGCCAGCCACCTGCTGGAGCTAGAGCCTGAAGAGCATTGCACTTATGTTATCCTTTGTAACATGTATGGACATCTTAAAAGGTGGGATGACAAAGCCTGCACGACTAGGTTAATGAAGGAAAGGAAGGTGAGAAAGGTCCCTGGTTGGAGTTGGATAGAGGTTAAGAATGAGGTTCATGCTTTCATTGCAGATGATAAATCCCATCCTCATTGTGAAGAAATATATCAGATATTGGGAGAGTTAATGGAAGAAATCAAGCAGTTGGATTCTATTGTTGGTTCGGATTCTTTGATGGATGACTTTAACCACATATATGGATACTGTTATCATAGTTACTAATCGTTGATACCTTGATGATTTCATTGATTATGAAAGATGCAGATGCATGCCATCTGTAGATTTCATCGTGTTATGAGCACAGTTCCAATCTCTGTAGGAGAAATAACTAGATAACAAGTTGCTCGTCCAGGTCCTGTCCAGAGTATAAATCAGTGAAATTACTTGTTGAGACGATCTATTGCAACAAGGGTAACTGCAGCAATTCAGCTATAAAATAAAAGGTGTTTCTTTATACTTTCATGGAACAGAATGTTTTGTTTCATCGCATTGCCAAGTTGAAGTGCCAATTCTGGTTTGCATTTATTCATAAAAAATTCCATGCACTTGAACGAGAGTGCAGAGCTGTCACAGCACTATTACTCTCCAGGAAGTGGATAATCCAAATTTGAATGACATTGATGCAGAACTGATCAAATCATGATGAAGCAGAAGAAACATGCTATTCAAGCAAGCCAAGGGAGGTGGATTCTTGTCTCCAGAAATTCTTCCAAAGAAGAGGGTGGTAGAGCCTCTTCCAATGCAGAAATCAAAAAAGAGGTAGAACTCGCTACAAATCTTAGACATATACTGTATCTTCAATTATTGAGCAGCAATAATGTTCCAATCAGATATTTTTTTATCCCTTTAAGCTATAATCACTGCCATCAGACAGAAGTATGCTTTCACATTAGGGGAATTCTTAGAGCTTAATCTCGAGCGTGGTTTGCATTTTATTTTAGACCCTTTGAGACGTAGTAGCACACTAGTTGCAGAACTTGCGACACTTTATCTGCTAAATTTTCTAGAAGAAATGCATGTTGATTTTACTGAGGATCCTGGTCCAAAACTGTGGTTTGTCACCAATTTTGATGTCTAATTTTGAACTGAATATTATTTCCCATTACAGTATGGAGTATTGCTTTGTGGTGATATAGATTGTTTCGAACTGAAAATGTCGGCCTTGACACACACACGCACACACTTAGCTTTACATAGTATGCACCCTATCATGTTTCTACTTCTAGTACCTCTGCTGAATGAAAGAATATAGTATAAAATTTGGAGGTGAAATATAAGAAAGTTTACTTTGTAAAGCAGCATTATTAGCTAGTCCCATCTACAAGTACCAACCTTAAGAATTGCATTATTCAAAATTGATATATAATACAGAGTTGGAAGAGAATATTTGTGAAAAATCACTGTAAACATGGACTATTAATATACAAAGCAAGCCTTTAATCTGATGATAAACATATAGCAACTCATTAAGTCCTTTCTTTAATCTTTAATCTGATTGTAAACATGTACTGATAATTAAGTTTCGTTCCCTCTTTAGAGATGAAACTCTTCCAGTTCTTGAAATTCATATTTTAAGTGTTTATTGTTTGTAAGCAGAGATGATACTGTGTTTACTCCGCCTCGCGAGGGCAGTTTAATGCACAATCTCGCCTGCATTTCTCTGATCAGTGGGAGAGTCCTCTGGTACTGTTTGCGACAGCTGAACCGAACCATTACCAGGATGGCTAGAGCCAATAGCAGCTTTTCTGAGAACTGTGTTCTTTTTAGCTTGTTTAGCCCAACCAATAAGACCTGTTTGAATATGTTCATCAAAAATTGCTTTCTTGAATGAAGTTCCCATCTGCATCAGAATAAAACCATTGTGAACTCGGTCAATCCTAAGTCAATTTCCCAAAAATTTTGCGATCTTTGATAAGAGTCCCCTTACCTGTGTGACAATTGCATAGAGTGGCAGAGTACTATAGCTGCAGATAAACTGAATGAACACCCTGCAATATTGCATTGACATCCGAGTAGAACATATTAAATTTGTGTGCATTGATGTGTTAATGTTGTACAAAAACAAAATGGTTATCGATGTTACCCTATGATGAGTCTTGGGATGATATAGGCAGTTTTTCCCATTATACAGGAGTTGAAACCGTATTGTACCTGTAATGTACATTAAAACATTGAATAAATTCAGCAAGTAGTCATTCATGTGGTTTATACAATTTAGTATAGAAGTATTGACTGATAATGTAGCATTATATCCATTACCCATATCCAGAAGAAAACTGCAAGTTCAAAAGAATTTTGGAATAGGATGATATGGATTAGAAGGAGAACAATTCGGGGACGATGAAACCAGAAATGATCGTCTGAAGGTTGAACAACCAAGTCCCCTTCAACTGCTATATGTTTCTCAGCAACCTCATGAGCTAACTGGTTAATGATATGCTCTAACTTAGTGCCGACTGCTAGTAGAAGCTGCAACAAGGAAACCAGAACCGGTTACTAAATAAACTTCACAAAGCTTGTTCTTTCATTCAGTTATATGATTGGTCAACTTACAATGAAGGGAATGAATGCGATCCAAAAATACGCGTGCCAACCTGTGCAACAGAATCAGAAAGCAAGCACTCAGCAGAACAGCATAAAACATCAGGCATGAACGTGAATTCAGGACATTTCTGATAAGTTGAGGTCACAATTTTGCAGTAATACGATAAACGAAATTGTGCAGCTTACCATGAACATTCAGCAGCAAGAAAACGACGACAAATAACCAAAGATACCAACTGCAATCAATGAGGTTAGAGCTTAGTATGTCCTTCCAATTCACAACAAGATTTACATTAGAAGTAAAGTAACTTTCTAATATTGAAATATTAATATTTCCATTTACATTTACAGCAAATAAATATATTAAAGTGTCAGTAACAACCTTATTCCAACAACTTTCTTAAAGTCAGCTTCAAGAGCTCGCATCATGTACTTGTGAAAGTTGAATTTTGGGTTTCCCTTGCAATGAGTCTGTAGAAGGACAAAAGAAAATTATGAAAAAACTTAGGGATGCATTTAGTTTATAAATGAAATAGAATAGCTATTCCCAGAAAACGAATAAAATAGTTTAATCAATATTTTTTTTTATTTAGTTCATTATATAGAATTATAATTTTCTAATTTTATACAATAATTATTCATTAGAATATATAAAGAATAACTATCTACTATTGCATAGGAACACTAGCATAACAAAACCATAAAAGTCCTAGGGGGATGGAGGTGGTACGACTGCGCACAACCACGCTTAGGAATAGTTATTATATTCAATTCGATGAATTAAAGTATTAAACGCATACAGTTTGCACAAAGAGAGTTTTAGGTAAATTACCATGATGAATCCAAGTCGCAATGTGATATAATCAGATTTGCTTACAGACCTATAAAACTGCTTGAAAAATGAATGCTGACAAATAAAAGAAAATAGAAACCATTAAAAATAATTAAACTACAGAAATTATCATTTATCAATTCATTATTAGTCTATAGTTATGCAAGTTATCACTGGTAATTAAGAACCTAAAAGGGGAATAATTAATAAATGAAGAAGACTTACCACCCAACCAAGCAAGTAAGAGTTCTTGCCAATACCCTTAAACCTTTTCTTGATAAAATCATGATCTTGGACGTGTGTAAGCCTTGCTGCATTCATGTAAATTATTCTTTTATGATATTAATTAGAACCAACAAGAATTTAAAGAATTTGACTATATATATATATATACATAAAGGAGGTGGTTCATTTTTGTGTGTATCAAAGCAGAAAAAGAGCTCTGAAAATTACATCCTTCCTGATCAGATTTTCTCTTTGCCACAGAATCCTCCCAACTCTTCCATTGCCTTATCTACACCATAAAGATCATTGTAGTAAATCATCATAAACAAAGTTGTAGATGATATGGAAATCATTGAACTATAGAAAGCTATAGGAAAGCAAAAGTTATTAATATATAAAAATGAATAATGAAATTACCAAATGCATCCTGTATTAAAATTTGTTTTAATTTGATCCATAAATTATGTGAATTGTTTCAAATCTATCCACCTCAACAATGTATGTTTTATTATGATTTTTTTAGTTACATTTTAGCTCAAAACGTCATTTTAGTAGAGATTAGATTTTCAAATGGATAGATTTGGTACAATTCAAATAATTTACAGATTAAACTGGAACAAATTTTATTTCAGAATAAAATAATTAAAAATTTCACTGTTGTACAAATTATGTACCTTGGCACTTCCAAAAAGAATGGTTAGGGCACAGAAAGTAACATGGACACAAGCTAGCACAAAGATGAATATATGAAGATGGTGCAATGCAGTTGTTGATAAAATTGGAACCTTTCCCTGCAAAGTAACAAAGATAAAACTGTTACATATACCCAATGCATCAAATTTATTTTTTTAAAAAGGTAAACGTCGTTTATCATATTGATTGAAGATTTATTTTTATTTTACACTTGGTCACTAGCAAATTATTTAATTAGTAAAGTCTATGAAAGTTTCATCACACAAACAAGTGTGAATTATAATTATCTTCCTGATTAGTGTTAGAATACTGAAATTTGTTATTCATCAAGAACATTTATACTTAATTTATAATTTTTGTTTAAGAGCATATCCAAATAGAGGTCATAAGTTTCAAAATTGTTTTTTTTTTCTAAAACAAAATTGGACTGAGGTGCGGTTTAAAATATCTACACAAATTCAATTTCTAGAATAAATTTGCAACGCAATAACTGCAACGTGTCTCGTGGGTCTGCCCGTTTAGACATGGAAAGCATTACTTTATTTTAGTACAATAATTACTCTTAAAACTACTACAGTTGTTAATTGGGTGTGCACACACCTCTGATTTTAGTCAACAACTGCACTTTAATTCTATTTGAGAAAAAAATGTCATATCCATTGCACCCCACTAATACGGCTAATTAAAGGATGGAAAATTATGACAAAAAAAACTGTTCTGTTAGGTGAAATATATAATTTAATATAATTTTGATTTTAGAAGAAAAAAATTAAATAAACTAATACAATAATTTAAGAAAATTTTAATTTTAGGAGGAAAATTAAAGTAAATAAAATAATAAATAGATGTATTATGTATTAAAATTAAATTGAATTTATATAAATTAGACATAATTAATATGATGGATTCTTTGTAAAATTTATCAGGACATATCTAATGCAAGTACCAATCAAAATGGTCCATAACATGAACAAGGTCCCTTTTTTCAATTTCACTCACCGTTGGGAGTGGGATGTGCATATCATTCTCTTTATTTCCGCCAAACCTGCCAGTTCCTTTGTGATTGACTGACCGACAATCTTTAATTTATATTACTACCGTTATACAAGAATTACAATTTAAATATCATTTCCCATTTATTTATTTTCATTAACTAATCATGGAAAGACCTTTTCTTTTCTTTATATAGTTTATTTAAGTATATTGTGGCCTGGCAATTAAAATTGTGTCAATGTAGCTAAACCATTATAAAGTTGCTGGTTATTATTATCATTATTTTTCAAGATGATTATCAAAAGAATATAGAATATTGCATAAAATACATCTAAAAATATTTCAACTCTACTCGATCCCTTTAAATGACACTGTAAGACTGATGCGTGATCCACACGGTGTATTCATATGATTATTCTCATAATAATCCATGAGCGCGGTTTATATAAATAATTTTTCATAACAATTATTTTTAAAAAGCATTAATTACCGTAGGACAGCTAGAGGAGGAGGAAGAGCCCTCAGCTAGAAGGTGACGAAGGCCAGCCCCACCGGACATGAAAGTCTGAAAATGAGCAGTGGCTGTGGTGCCGGATTCCTCCTTGCAAGGAAGCCATTTCTTAGACAATTCTTCTGATATACAGATTCTGTTAATTCTTCCTTGAAAAACTGTTAGTAACAGTGATATAAACCCCAAAAGCATCAACTCTGCATATATCCATAATCACAAACACAAAGAGTCAAATAAATTAATGAACATATATATATATATATATCTCTATTACATATCATTAACTTGCTATGTTAATTTACCTTCTTTGATTTTCAGCAAGGCTTCAAAGAGTGGTTTCTGGTTCTTCCTCTTCAGTAGCTGCAATAGAAAAAAAAAAGAAAAAGTAAATTGATGGAGTGTGTGTATGTGTATATATATATATATATAAAGAGAAAAAAAAGCCAAAGCTAATGAGAAGATGATGAAGAAGAAGAAGAACATGCCTTGCCAAGATAGTGGAGAAGCCTTTCAACAGTAAGAGAAATAATAACAATAACACTGCAAACAACTGCAACTACCCATGTTGGTGTATACTCCAAAGTTGTTCCTCCTTCTGCCATCACTTCCTGCAAATTTTCTTCTCTTTCTCTTGTTTCTTCTTGTATTTCTTT
>CANYLF012700150.1:0-11615 GCA_948193215.1 Bocquillonia castaneifolia
AGTAGCAATATGAGAGACATCCTCTATAACAATTGTCTCACTATCCAAAATAAGAGCCCATTGAGAGATCGGATGAGCTACTCTATTAGAAATCCTAGGAATATGAGAAAATCGGACACATGAGTGTTAGAAATAGAGTAGACGATTAAAGTGGAAATACTATAGTTACACAATTTCATAGTGTAAATGGTTAGAGATATTCTTACTACTTAAACGTGCCATTCTTTAGTGCGAGTTGATTGTGAAACTTGTGGCTGAGATGGAGGTTCATTATGCTGACCAAATGACAGTGTCAATATATTAAAAATTTGATGTTCCATTGTGGTTGTTTAACATCATTAAGCAGTAGATCCAAATGGATTATCAATTTCGTATAAGTTTACTTTTCAGGGCAAAACCATCCTATCAGTTATGACCATCGTCAGTTTTCAGAGTACTAACATGGCATATATGGATGCCCTTAGTACTTTGCCCGCCCTTAACTGCTATAAGCCCTTGGTGCATTGGAACATCGTCAGTGTTAAACGTGCATATTCCCATTGCTTTACCTATAATTGCTATAGATTCACTACTTGCACCAACTGCAATGTATCATTTCCTCGAACACAGAAATTTGCTATTACAAGCAATCGATAGAGATCTCACTACGGTTTCCAGAGAATTTGAATTGGCAATTTAACATAATATGTTCAAGAATACAACCTCCAAGGAATAGGAATACAGGCGAGGATGACGGTCACAGGTCAAGACGTTAACGCTATCAATTAGAGGACCCTCTATTTACAATGCACAAATTTTACAACCTCAACACCATATGTCACGCAATAAAGATTTTATACTCAGCTAGTCGTAAAAAGAATCTCAAGATGAAGGTGAGCACCAAAGAAGCATATTACCATAGCTAAAAATTAAGCACCAAAAGGGTGGAGTTTGGGACTTCTCAGTTCGGTCTTATTGTGTTGTGACGCTCTTTGCAAGATTCCGTGGTTGGTCCACATTGTAACCCCTTAGCACAGTGAGATGGTATGCCAGTAACTGCACAGCAAGAAAAAAAAATCTCAACATTAGATAAATGAGGCCTCACAAATTGGTGAGAAGAAAATGTAGGCAAACGACATGCATTGAGAATATTTACAGGAATGGTTTTTTCCCTAACCATATTTAGCACAAAAATTACATTTGAAAGACTACCCTCAGAACCTAAAACAATGGTCAATGTAAAACAATAATTTAAGAGGAAGCCTTATATTTAAAACATTAAAAGAGGCATCTGCCTCCATGTAACTGGACCCTACTGTACCCACCATGCCCAGCCCCCAACCTGAAGTTGCACAAAATATGTTCTGATCAATCTATGAACCTCTCTATCCGCGACATGCATACATGGTAAAGTTTCGATTACAATGGATGTACTGGATGCAGTTATGTGATACTTCTATATATGTAAAAGCCAAATTAAGGCAATCATACCTGCAATGGAACTATATTAATTACAGGTTGAAGGCAATCCTCAACCTGTGGGACTTCAATTGCCCTGCAGGATTCCCCAGGACAGACAGATGCTGAGTCTCCTTTTGAACACATCACTATCAGGCGACCTTTTCGAGCATGAAGTTGCTGAATGACCGACTGCTGCTTGCTGTAAGCAACAAGGTGTCAGAACTAAACATAAGTAAAATCTAAGATGACATAGCAGCCAATAATCACGAGAAGACCAACCTAAAGCAAGCATCACGGGTTGCAATGACTATAATTGGAAGGTTTTCATCAACTAATGCCAGAGGACCATGTTTCATTTCACCGGCAAGCATTCCTTCACTGTGCATGAGTGCAACTTCCTTCACCTTTAGAGCACCTTCCAAAGCTGTTGCATAGTTGTATCCTCTTCCAAACACAAGTAGAGACTGCTCAGTCATTAATAGTTTTGCAAGATCCTTCATTTCCTGGTCAAGCTTCAGCACCTCTCTAACTTTGTCTGCAAAAAAGAATTAAATAAAAAATATGTCCCATGAACGAAAGCCAAGATTAGAATTTAAGTTATGTTGAAAGAGCAAGGGCAAAATATTGAGACTTACTTGGCAAGTCAAATAGACCATCTATAATAGCCTCTCTTTTAGCTTGGCTAGAAATAGCATCACCTCCAATAGCTAGTGCTAACATGGCCATCACTACTATTTGACTTGTGTAGGCCTGTTAGTACAATGGCAGCATTGTTAAAAAATGATAATAATTGCCATGGACGGAAAAAAAAATGCAAAATGGCTTACCTTGGTGCTTGCCACACCTATTTCAGCCCCAGCATTTATATGAATACCACAGTGTGTATGCCTGGCTATTGCACTACCAACAGTGTTTGTTATACCAACACACAAAGCCCCATTTTCTAAGGCATATTCCAGAGCATGCAATGTATCTGCTGTTTCACCAGACTGACTAACAAAAACAGCAGTATCTTCCCTATATATAGGACCTTGCCTATCCACCAAATCACTTGCAATTTCCATAGTAACTGGAACACCTGTTATTTTGCATACAACAAACCAGGAGGAAGAGAAAAGGGAAAAAGCATAAGGTTGGTATCTGAAACTTTATAATAAAATGAAAAAATAAATAAGTTTTTGAAACTGCTATGTTTTACTACAGCCTAACAGCACGCACCAGAAAGTTCTTCCAGGATGGGTCTGGCAGCTAAAGCAGCATTATAACTCGTACCGCAACCAATAAAAACAATTCGACGACTACGTCTAATGGTTTTAAGGTGATCTTTGAGTCCTCCCAAAAGGACAGTTTTGGCTTTGCATGAACCTCCACGTATAAGCCTCCCCCTCATGGTGGTGGTAAGAGATTCTGGTTGTTCATGAATTTCCTTCTGCATGTAGTGCTCATAATGTCCCTTATTTATTTGCTCTACTTCCACCTCAAGAACTGATAGTGCACGCTGTACTGATGCAGGACGAGAAAGACCACCACCATGTCTTCCCTTGTCATTTTCAAACTTTAGGATAGACACGCTTCCATCCTAAGGCAATAAATTAAAAAACTTCAAATAAACCAATGCCATAATATATTCTGCTAATAATATTAATGAGACTGTAGAGCATATAACCAGATTTTCTCCCATCTCTGTCTCCTGTCCTAAAATTTGCACATTACATGTGTAGTCCACAACAAATGAAGCAGAAACAGAGATAACGATCAACTTTAGTAAAGTCTCATATAACAGTACTGCCACACAATCAGTTGCACAAGGATATTTGTCTAATCTAGCTCCTATCATGACTGAACCAATTTCTACAAACACCACCTAATGGACTAGGATCTCAGAAGAAAAACAGAGTTATATGACAATTGCCATCCTAGTCTTGACATAACTTATCCTCATTGAGATATAAGAGAATACATATCGAAACACATCAGAAAAACATACCTTGAGATGAACCACTTCACCATCCTCTATCATTAAGACCCTTTTTGTGTGCTCAACAATGGCATTGGCATCACTGGACAGAAAAAGTTCTTTTGGATGACTGTCCTTTGAGAGGGACTTAGCATCATGAAATGCTGATCCCTTGTTGATATCTTCATTTAATTCCTGATTAGACACCAACAGTTCTTTCATAAACAGAAATTCAAACTAGACAATAAATAATTATAATGGAACTGGATATCCACATAAAAAATGTATGTGCTCTAGGACTCAGAGTATCCTATTAGCTACTATGCTTCCGAAAATGCCTTCTAGACCACTTATTTTGAATATTTTCCATATAGTTATTTTGTATTCAATAATAATTCATGCTGAAAATCTCAATCGAGTAACCAGCCTAAAAAGGAAATAAATAAATTGATACACAGCTAGCAAATAATTACAGGTTCAATTTTATTGAGCAAGAAAGTAATGTTATTAGTAGCTCATATATTTTCATCTCTAACATACTTTCACGCCTAAGAGCAATGGACTGCCACGTTTGCATGCAATTAACTCATTTGGATAATGCCGGCTCTTAAAAATAAGTGCATAGGCTCCTTCAAGATGCCTCATGACTTCAAGCACAACTTGACTAAATGTGACAGGCTGATCACCTGAAACACAAACAACAGGGCATGATTAGCTAAATTGCAATAAATATTCACATCCAACAAATCGTTCCAATGAGTATTCACATAATATAATCCTACAAAGAAATTGCAGGAATAAAGCTCTATCTTACTCAATTACATGTGTGAATGAGACTTACCTTCACCTTCATTTGCTTTGTCAAAAACAAATTTGGCAAGCTTTGGAATTACTTCTGTGTCAGTTTCAGATTCAAAGATAAACCTATGACGAACAAGTGTTTCCTTCAATACCTGATGAAAGCAAGGAAACAAAGCACTCTCAGTAAAGAAGCCACAGCCACAAACAAGCACAAGCAGGAACAGCTGTGGGAGGGATAATAAAGAGATGACTTGTAAAATTGTTGCAGTACTTTTCATCAAGTATCCCCTATATTAAATGCTCTTTTCTAGGAATTTAATGCAAATAGTAATTAACAATTAGTTCTATTTCAGACTTGCATTGTCTACTAAATTTATTTAATTTAATAGTTTCCTTGGGGTATACAAGGTTATTAACTCAGCTAGCTCTTTTTAATAGACATATAGAAAACTTGTTAGGTACAGCTATATGATATGAACAATCAGTATAACAGCTTGTCTCCTTCAACAGCATTATCAATTTTTTTCAACCATCATCAAATTTACTTTTACATCTTATACCAATAGAAAAATATCATTTTTGTCATCAATTAAAACATAGCATTCAACCTGTAGAGGTACTGAGGTGAAAAAAAATGTAAAATGACAGGCGAAGAAAGAAACATTTATTGCATTTGAAGTAATAGTAGAAGAAACAAACCTCATAATTAGTAATAACACCATTGTGAACAACCAAAAACTCATTTCCATCACCAGAAGTTTGGGGATGGCTATTACGTGGAGCAGGCTCTCCATGAGTAGCCCAACGTGTGTGTGCAATTCCAGCATGGGTAGAAAAAGATTCCTCCAAATTTAAATCAATATCAGCTACATCTGGAAATAGCAAAAATCACCCTTTATTATTCAGTCACATATTACAGTTTACACACAACATAATAAGCCAAACTCCAAGGCAAGTGTCATCATTATGCAAAAGGCTCCCAAACAATTCAAATTCATTTCACTTCAATTTATTAATAAATCTAAATTAACCAACAAAAAAGACAACTTTATTGTCCGTACCAAGTAAAAAGATTAACAAAATTATAAACATGTGAAACAAAAGGAATGGTCCATAAAACATCACTATCCTCAATTATATACAATGAAATAACTCACAATACATGTGCATATACCCAGTAGGCTACCACAGAGGCACTAACTTTAGTTGAAAACTCAGTTTAGCTGTACTGTCGCATTGTCATTTTGCACAAACACCAATCGTTAAAGCTTATTAATAATATAACAATAAATTGTAAATTTAATTATCGTTTTCTAATACACCGAAAGTCATAATACCCGCCACCAGAAGGACCAAACCCGGACATAACAACAACAATAATTATAATTAAGGATGAGTAAATAAAATGGGTCGGGCCGACCCGAATGAGGATCCGGATGACAGAAATTTAAAAAGTAGTTACCTTGATAAACTGATTTGACGAGGGATTCGATGTTTCCCTCCTGACGAAAGACGAGAGGCGAAGGGGAAAGAGGGAGAGAATTGTGATTAGAAGAAGAGGAAGGGAGTGGATCGGAAGGAAGAGGGAGAGAATTGTCAATGGAAATACCGGCCGAATCGTAACCTCGATATTCGAGACGGCGAAGACCGTTGAAGAGAACTTGAAGGATGTACCTTCTTTCTCTGTTTACATTATAATTCAAATACGCAAATATTCCACACATTTTCTCTTTTGATCTCTCTCTCTCTTCTCTTATTTTTTGTGTTTGATTAATGTTTATGATTTTGTTTGGGTTTTTGTAAACAGAGAATAGAAGAGGGAAATTATGAAGAAAGTGGGCATTTTTGACTTTTTGACTTTTTCATCATTATAATTATGAGAAATTATATCCATCTTCCTTTTTTTTAGTGTATTTATTTTACTCTATCTCTCTTTTTTTAAAATAATTTTTTAAGAACTAAATAATTTATTTTATCTCTATAGACTATAGTGCAATTATTTAAAAACATTCACACCTACCACTCAAATTAACTTTCAATTAACTAAAATTTATGTCTAATATTCATGTGAAAACTCATTAATGCAAAAATTTAACAAAATATTATTTATTAAATTTTAAAATAATTATTTTTCTAAAGACCAAATGTTATAGAATATTAATTTCATAGATGAATATGTCTAATCTAACAAAGTACATATTGAATTGATTATGATAATAATAATAATAATAAATTCATTTTAGACATTACCGACTCTTCTTCAAATGTCCCAATTCATCTATACATCCTATTACAATGATGGAGATTTGGATTGGGTGGGAAGGAGAGGGGGCTGAAGTAGGACTTGAAGAGGGGAAGGACAATTAGGAGAGTAAAAGGAGGGCTGCCTCATACTAACACCCTTAATTTTCTACTTACATAATATCATTTGTAATGTTTAATAACACATTGACATTTTTTCTAATAAAAAAAAACACATTGACATTTTTTATGTGAGAATTATATATGTATGATTTCATCAATTAAAATTTAAATGAATACATTTCAACCTCTATATGATAATAAAAAAATTTTAGCCCCAGTTTACACTAATTCGTTATAAATAAAATTCTATAAAATTATAAACTCTTTATGATAATAAAATTTATAGTACCCAATGATATGACTGTATACTTTTTTAAATAATATATAGAGATTTTAATATAGTTGAAATCTTGTTTTTTAAAGAAATAATTTATTGTGCAAAATTTAGATTTAATTCTTTTATAGAATCTTAACCATTAATTTTACATTTGATAATTAAGATTATAAATATAATTTGCTATATTCAATCAAATATGATAGAATCTTAATTTATTTAACAAATTGATAAGCAATGGCAGATTTAGGGGGCTGATGGGGGCTATTGTCCCCCTAGCCTAAAAAAGTTTTCAAAAATCCCCCTTAAAAAATTTTAAATTTTAAGTTTCCCCCTTAAAATTAGTGTTTAACCCCCTAACTCCTGAAAAATTTTAAATATTTCCGTAAAAATTTTAAAATTATTTTTATATTCATTTAAAAAATTTATGTTACCCCCTCATAAAAAATTCTAGGTCCGCCATTATCGATAATTAGAGTTTATATGTAAATATGTCTTTAGTTCATATGTAAATATGTTTTGAATCAAGCTTAGATTAGTTGTTGAAGCTTCTAAGTCTTAGAATAAATAATATGCATCGTCTATTTTTTTCGAAGGAAATTAAATTTCATATGCATATTTAAAAAAAAGGAAAAATATCATTCTCAATGCTAGTGCTTAACGAATGGGTTTAGGCACAATGTTACTAGCATTGTGCTACAGGCATTCGCGGATTTTAAAAAATATTTTTTGAGGGGTCAAATTAAAGAACGCATATATAATAAAACCTTTATAAATTAATATAAAAGGTACCATACAATTTTATTAATTTATCTATAGTTTATTACAAAATTAAATCAAGTATAAGATAAAATTCTAAATATTAAATTGTATAAAGTTTGATTATTATATTAATCATGGTAATTAATTGATAGAGTACATATATCTGCCATAAATCTTTATATAACTATTAGTTCTTTTTATGGTAAAACCTTTTTATATATATATCATGAACTTTGATGAAAATTCAAAATATATCATGAATTTAAAATTGTTTGGATTTAGACCCTAATTTTACAAAGTTGTTCCAAATTTATCCATTCTTCAAATATGTCAACCAATTTGACGTCGTTTTAAACTAAAACTACGCCGTTTTAAAGAAAAAAAAACATAATAAAACATTCTTGTTTTAAACTAAAACTACGCCGTTTTAAAGAAAAAAAACATAATAAAACATTCTTGTTTTAAATGTGGATAAATTTGGAACAACTTTGTAAAATGAGGGTCTAAATCTGAAAAATTTTAAATTCAGGATACATAAATAGTTTTTGCCTTATTTTATTTTATAAAAAATATTTATTTATTTTATTTCATAATAAATATTTATTTTTAGTTTTAAAATATTGTTTTTATTTTTACGAATTTTAATTTTAAGGCATATTAAATCTATATTTCCTTCAACTAAATGATTATTAAATATTAAGAGAATTATAAAATTAATCTTTTTATTAATAACAATAAATGTTAAGCAATGTTAATACCTACATATACTATATATTTATCTTCTATAAATTATTAATTTATAATATAAATGGACTAAAGAATATCTATGGGATTTTTAAAAAATTTATTGTGTCATGGAGGTTATTAATTTATCGAGTGTTAATTTATGGAGGTTTTACTATAATTTTATCATTATGTATTCATTAAATTAAAAATAAAAACATTAATATCACATGCTTGTTATTTTAATATAAATAAAAGTCAATTAAGTTATGAATAAATCATTAAAAGTTAGACAATTTATATTATTATTATTATTTTTTATATGGGGAGGGGATTTAAACTTGGTAATCTCAGGTTTAAATATATGTCTCAACAATTAGGTTATATCTTGGAAGACAAGATAATTTATATTATTAATATGCTATTTTAGTCATAGTAAAAACTTATTTTTGGAGGGGTCAAAATACTTAAATTACAACACATATATATTTTATTACAAATTTAACCACCTATACTTAAGGATTTTAATTTTTGGAGGGCCATGACCCCCTCATGTCCTAATGAAAATCCGCCATTTCATTCCTAAAAACGAAGGAGCCATTTCATTCCTATAAACGAAGGAGGAGGAAGTAGTTAATTTTAATGAACTCTGAGGAAACGGTTGATTTTTAAAAGTCATGAATGAAACATTTTCGGTAAATCTTATGGGAAATAATAATTTATCCTTCTTTTAGTTAAAAAAGTAAAAAAACAAAGTTATTTTTTTTGAAAAAAATAGAATTATAAAAATATTTGACGAAGGAACGTAACAATAACCAGTTGAACTGTAGACTCTGCAATTGAAACCCTAATAAAATGCAGAGTCAATGTACCTGGACACATCTTAGAATGCCACCCCCACCTACCTTAAAATCCTCTTTTTTATTCAAATTTTCTTTTTCTAGGTATTTCTTCCCAAAAAGCATCAATCTTTTCTCTACTACGAAGGGAATCTCACATTACCCTTCTCCCATGGCCACCTTATCGACAGCTTCCACAACTGGAAAAGATGCGCTTCCAACTCAGACCGACTCGACCCAGTTGACTCCTCAACCTTTACAGGTAAACCCATGTTTTATTTTCTTTATCTGTTTTTGATCTTGAGTTAATTTTTGTACCCACTGGCTTTAGATTCCATGTGGGTTTTTGTTCATTGATCTTAATTTTGGTTCTGATTGTGTGTTTTTGATGAAATTGACTTCTTTTGTATGTATAAGGCGTGATTGGATTGTGTAGCTTTAACTTTCCAATCAGATTATCTATTTAAGTGATGGTTATTAGTTTGAGAAGTTCACAAGAAAATGTAGGAATTAGAAATGATTGTTAATTGAGATATGGCTGGGTTTTGATCTTGTGAAATGTTTGCTACTTGTGAAAGTTTAAACATTGAGCTGAAAGTTTTGTTAGCAGGAGATGCCATCTTGGTTGTTGGCATTCTGACTTGGATAAAAATTTGTGCTTCCTCTGTATTTATTATAAACACAAGGCTAGCAATTCTGCTTGTTGGCCGGCTCATTGGAATTCTTATTTGACGGATTGGATTTTAATAACTTTAATAAGGGATCATGACATTTTGACACTTCCTTAGCAGCAAACCTAGTTGTTTGTTGTGGCTGGCGGAGGAGATTGAATTGCAATTGCAATGTGTAACGAACTATTTCTGTTTTTGATACAGTATTTGTTATTGTTGATTCAGTTTAGAGAGGTTCGCTTGAACATAAGGAAAAACAATATTAAATATTTGCTTTGGCTGGTTGTGTATTTGTGGTAATTTAACTAAAATGTTTATTTCTTCTCTTCTCCTGGTTGTCTTTTCCTTTTATCTCACAACTGATTAATCAAGGACCATTATCTGTTTTTACTTTTAAGTTTAATCAACTTATGAAGCCACTACTTCATTCTCAAATGTTTTGAATATTTTTCCTAAGTCAAATAACTAGTGGCGTATCCTCGTTCTGTCTTATTTTTGTCAGGTGGCAAAGCGCTTGGAGAAGTTCAAAACTACCATCTTCACACAAATGAGTTCACTTGCCATCAAACATGGAGCAATAAATCTTGGCCAAGGCTTTCCCAACTTTGATGGTCCAGAGTTTGTTAAAGAAGCGGCAATTCAAGCTATTAGGGATGGGAAGAATCAATATGCACGTGGATATGGGGTTCCTGAGTTCAACTCTGCAATTGCTGAAAGATTCAAAAAAGATACAGGGCTTGTGGTGGACCCTGAGAAAGAAGTTACTGTTACCTCTGGCTGCACAGAAGCCATTGCTGCAAGTATGTTAGGTTTGATAAATCCTGGTGATGAAGTGATCTTATTTGCACCTTTCTATGATTCTTATGAAGCCACCCTATCCATGGCTGGTGCCAAAATCAAGTGTGTTACTTTGCGGCCCCCTGATTTTGCAGTTCCCATTGATGAGCTCAGGTCCATTATCTCAAAAAAAACTCGAGCAGTTCTTATCAACACACCACATAATCCCACTGGAAAGATGTTTACTAGGGATGAACTCACTACCATTGCATCACTTTGCATTGAAAATGATGTTCTGGTTTTTACTGATGAAGTTTATGACAAGTTAGCCTTTGAAATGGATCACATTTCTATGGCCTCTCTCCCTGGAATGTACGAGCGAACTGTGACTTTGAATTCCTTGGGGAAGACCTTCTCCTTAACAGGGTGGAAGATTGGCTGGGCAATAGCTCCTCCACACCTGACATGGGGAGTGCGACAGGCACATGCTTTCCTCACATTTGCCACCTCCACTCCTATGCAGTGGGCGGCTGCAGTGGCTCTTAGAGCCCCAGATTCTTATTATGAAGAGTTAAAGAGGGATTATATGGCAAAGAAGTCAATTTTAGTAGAGGGTTTGAAGGCTGTAGGTTTCAAAGTATTTCCATCAAGCGGTACGTACTTTGTTATAGTTGACCATACGCCATTTGGCCTGGAAAACGATATAGCATTTTGTGAGCATCTTATAAAGGAAGTTGGGGTTGTAGCCATCCCAACCAGTGTGTTTTATCTGAACCCTGAAGAAGGAAAGAATTTAGTCAGATTCACATTCTGCAAAGATGAAGGAACTCTGAGGAGTGCAGTTGAGAGGATGAAGGAGAAGCTGAAGAGGAAATGATTGTGTTCATGTGAGTCATCAAAATGAGTGTGTGATAGGGATGAAAAATTTGTTGTAATTTTCAAAACTTTTGAAGCTACCACTACCAATCACCCTTTTGTGATTACGCAAAGACCATGAATTAACATAA
>CANYLF012701676.1:0-10340 GCA_948193215.1 Bocquillonia castaneifolia
TAATCAATTTTAGTCATGCACTAGGTCCATCGTAGTTAACACTGATTGATTTAGTACTGGTTGCTGTATTGGTGGGTTACTACTTATTTTAATAATAGTTAGTCAAGTGGATTACTTTCTTATTTATTTACATGCATGACATCCACAGTCAGTTTCTACGCATTTTTACATTTATTAACAGGTTAACATTTGCACATTAATTTATCTATTATTTACCCAAAATATTAGGATGGCAGGAATATACATACACCCTTAGAGAAAGAAAATGTGAAATGAGTTTCTACCATTTTATTGTACTTATTACCGGGTTTCTTTTATAAATGTCCGATTAATAATTTACAGTTAAGCCTAGGTGGTTTACGTAAAAATAACAAGAGAGTCTAACTGATCGGCTGACTCATTTGGGAAAGAACTTGTCAGTAGACCTCGAAGCTTCAAATCAGTCGATCTACAGTATTATGTTCTTCACTTCTTCCTTTCCACTGTGAAGGTCAGGTCGGACCTTTGGGCAGAGGTTCGGTCGGATGTTTGTTTTTGGGCTAGGCCCAAGCTCCAAAATAATCGAAGTAGGTGGGACATTCGTTTGGAGCATGAACATCCGGCCGGACCTTATAAGCATCTGTCCGGATGTTTGAACATTCGGCCGAAACTGTAAGTAGAGCCTCGAACATGTCTTCTCATGTATTATTACAACTTATTGTAGATAACAAATATAGATGATAATTATAGTGTTAAACTACTCCTATGAATCTGTTTTACGCTATAAAAATGGTTTATGGTGGTAGCCCAAGTCTTTATGTCAAGACACTGTTCAAGTTTGGAGCTAGGGCTATAGAGCTCCAAACTTGAATCCGGTTGGTTCCACATCCTCCTGGCTTCGCGTGGGACTTGTATATGCAATCAGAATGTAAAACAGGATTACTATGTGAAATATAGAAAATTACAGTAAGTTAATTAATAACAAGTAAATGTAAGAATATGCTTATTCTAGATGTATGGATGCTCCGTGGATAGTTGGTTGCCCTCAGAATAGAGGTAAATTACCACTTTTGGGGTAGAGAATGAGTTTCAGGGTTTGACGTAATCTCCTCATTTGGAGACCCAAAGACTGTGTAGTGAGTTTCACAGAGAAATTGAGTTATGAAAATATAGGAGAAAATCGAATCTTTTTTAGCAACTTGTTCAAGTTGCAGCATGGGTATAGGCCGGTGTAGGTTATAGGTCTCGAGTGCACTATGGATTCATGTATCTTGCCCCATAACCTGTCACATCAAAGTAATCATCCTGCCGAACCATCGGTGAACGTCCGGCCGAATGATTGTTGACGGGCCAGATGGGCTTTTGGGCCTAAAACATGCTTTTGTAGATTGTGGGCCTTGTGGGAATATTGAAGGTTCTGTCGGACCTTCGGACATCCAGTCGGACCATCAATTGGGTCTAAAATTCATTTTGAAAACGCTTTGAAATCATGTCCGACCCCTTCGGCTTATTTCTTCGAGAAACTGGGTGACAGAGTGATCCGTGTTTAGACCGTATTCATCACTGAGCTCCTGCGCTGCTTCCACGTACTTGCATCCAAAAATTCAATGTCTACAAAAATATTAATAAAAACTTGAATTTTTTAAATGAAATGTATACATAGTTTTTTTTACCTTACATGACTATAATATTACACAAATGTCGTGCCAAAAGTAATCGTAAGGTTATTTTTTTTTATCAAAAACAATAATTTGTATAATATGCATGTTAACTTGTTAAAAAATTGTTGTTATAAAGTTAACTTTGTCAATAAAAAATTATAATTCATGACGCTTACATGTTTTTTAAGATGTTATCTTTTTGTTAAGAAAATATTATAAATCATACTAGTCCTAACAAGATTTTCATATGTGAAATACATAACCAACATCTTTAGTTGTTGATTTAGGAACCTTTTCAGTAGGGCTGTAAAATGATATGAACGGTTCAAGTTCGTTTCAAATTCGGCTCATTTTTTAGCTCGTTTATAAAATATATTGAACCAAACTCGATCTGATTTTCATGCTTGTTAAACATTCGAACTGAACTTTAAAAAAAATAAGTATTCGGCTCGGTATATTCATGAGCTTTTAGGCTCGTAAAAATTATATATAAAATATTTGATTTTTACTTTTATCTAAATTTTTCAAATCAAATTTTATGTTAATAATTACATATTAAGTTATAAGATAAAGATAGAGAAATCCAATTTTAAATCAAATTATTGACTTTGTGTGTTAGCATCTGTTAACAAACATAGCACCTAAACGTATCTATAAATATGCAAATAACGAGAATTAATATATTTTAACTTAAATTATAAATGAGTCCGAACTAGCTGAGCTTGAGCTTAAAACATATTTTATGAGCCGAACTTGAACATGAAAAATAAAAAATAATTCGAACCTAGACTGATCTTGATCAATAACATAAAATAGTCGAGCCGAGCTTGACAAATGAGAAGTTTGAATCAGTTCGGCTCGTTTACACCCCTATTCTTCAGTCTTCAAAAGCTCATATAAGAATGAGTATAAAAAAATAGACTTTTATATCCTTACATTTGCATCAAATTTCAATCCTATTTTAATTTTTAAACTGTTTCAGTTTGATATGCCATATTTACAAATTCTTTCAAATCTATCTCACGCTAACATTGCACATTTAAATTGTGTCACGTGTCCAAAATGATTTCAAGTGGTATAATTGGATGTTGGACACATCAACAAAAAAATTATATAGTTGAATATATTTGAAATATAAGATATATGATTTGATAAATTTAAAATAATTTATAAAAATAACGGAACAAACTGAAATAATTCAAAAGTTAGGATATAGAATTAAAATTTTTGTATAAATGTGAATATAAAACACTACTATCCCAATAGGTTATATTAAATCAAACATCCATTAATTTGTTGCTCATCAAGAACAATTTCTTAAGGAGAAAAGCCTCGAAGTTCCATATAAAACTCTTTTATCGTTTTAAAAGCAACTAATTCTCTAAAGCATCTTTTCACCCAAAAAAAAAAACCTTTTACAGTATGTGTAATGTGTAATTTATTAAGCTTCTCATTGGATTTTGTGGGAAGGGATAAGCAAAAGCTAGACAGGCCAGAAAAAAGAACTGAACCGTACATAGAATTTTGATTTGATATATAATGATTAAAAAATTGATTTTTGATTTCAATTTGCTTTTTTTTTTTTATATGAACCATATCAAATTGAAAATAGAATTTTATTTTTTACTTATACACATACTTATTTTCGCTAAATACATTTAAAATATAACAAATATTTATAAAAAAAAATTAAAATTTTATATAAAGGTATAGAAGATAAATGACTAAAGTGAAGCAAATCGATCAAATATCATCCGATCCAATTCAATTTTGATTCATAAACCAAATTAGATGTAGTATCTATGTATTTTTTTTTTATAGTCGAATATTGATTGGGTTTGATATGATTCAAACTGACATGACCCGACCCAATCAATCTCATAACCTATTTGTGAGTTTGCTCCTAACTTACGGATTGGTTTCCTTAACTGATTATTACCTGACCTATGCCAAAATCTATTTTTCTAAGAAAATAAATGCTAACTCGATTTTTATTTTTTGTTTATATGAGTTGTGAACCAAACACAATAATTTCTACCTTATTTATTCTAATCATGCCAAGATAGGACAATAAACAACTGCATGTATTCCGCAATTCGTTTATAAATTATAACCAAAAAAAAAAAAGTATCAATAATTACCATAATGTGAACACTTCTATTTTTTAATTTCCCTGTTGATGCAATATTATTAGTTTGCTAGCTAGATAAGGGATTCATACGCATTCAAATATTTAATATCCACGTGTGAGAATAAATAAATTAATGATAATGCAGAAGAATTACAATAATAGAGGTTTGAATTCTAATTAAGGTATATATTACTTATGATGTGTTTTTTAGGCTGGAACAGATCTAAAGCCTTGTCAACTTGGATTCAATTGACTATGTAATATCTATTCCTAAAAGATTCAAAATATAATTCTTCTTATCAAAAAATTTAATAGTAAGTTATTTTCCAAGTATGTATTTACCTCGAAGTTTTGGTATATGCTTATAAATTTTTAATGATCATCCATCTTTATCTCTTATGCCTACGTAAATGCATATAGAAAATGTCTCAGTTTGTTGAGACTTCACTTTTGGACGGTCAACAGTGAAGTTTTAAGTTAAATAATAAATATATTGTAGATAATCATCCTTATTATTGTATTATGATATACAAACAGTGCAATGTTAAGACCCAGTTTAATTACAAGTTTTTGACAAGCGATTTTATATAACTTTGGTGTTCAGAGAATTTAATCGCGTCAATCTTTCTAGGCAGAGTTTAATTACATCCATCCTTCCTAATTGTCCAAATACTAGCCAACATTTACTTTCTTAATTTATTAGCAAACTCGATATCTATTCATTTATCTTCGAGTGGAGCTCAAATATAAAGATATATCAAATATTATTCTGCCAATTTACAGTTCATGATTTTAATAAATTTGGAAGGAGTCTAATTTCATTTAGTAAGTTTAATTAAAATAGAATTATTTACTATTTAATTAGAAAATAGAATCTATTTATATATAAAAGTAGACTCCCAACGATTTTAAGTGAATTATAAAGCCAATTTGCTTATGTGGTAATACTAAAACATTTGCTATTTAATTTTGCTTTACATTTATACCTTTCATTAATAGGCTTTCATGTACTTAATTAATATAAATACACACTTTGTTTAATAATTTTAAATGTATCAAATAACTTATGAATATGTATGACAAATTAAAAGTTGATATTGTTGATGATTAAAATCAAATAATATTATTTATGTGAAACTTTTTAGATTTTATGAACTAATTTAATATCTAAATTTTAAAATTGATATGTATAGACAAATAAAGGTGTAATATTTTTATAAATATAATATCAAATTATAATTTTATATATAAAATTTTCATACTTATTATGCAAAACATTTAGCTTTAATAAACCAATTTAATCTCTGATTTTTTTAAATATTGTATATACTATTTTCAAATTGATATTAAAAATTTAGTTTTTACTTTCATATGATGGTAAAACACATATATATGTATTCTAATTATTTTTAATAATAATTTTATGATATTTTATATTCATGTATAAGAAGTAAATAATTTTAATTTATAAAATTTTCATGAATTTTATTTATTAAATAGATGTTGGTAAGTCACCATAAATATTAAATTAATATTCATATATTTTAATTTATTCAAAAGATATACTTATATTTTAAATTTTACTTTAAGAATAAAATTTATATAATTTTTATTTATCACATTGTTATTGATATGAATTTATATATAATGTATTTTTAATAATAAATAAAATTCTTCCACGTGTTTGAGCAAAATTGAGTGAATTCTAAAAGTAATATACTTATATGGTAATAATTGACAATTCATTATTTAATTTAATTTTTTATTTTTTATTTCAATAATACTATGTGAATCAAATTGATTTAAATCAAGAAAAGTGAAATAGTAACTTTTAAGTTGTTTTAAAAATTGTGATTAATAGATATTTCAAGCATAAAAAGTCATGTTTAAAGTGAATTATAGTAATAACCCAATAGATTTGAATCAACTTGGTCCCTTAATCACTTCTCTTATTATTTCATATTTTATTACCTATTTCATTTACTTTTATTTATTTAATATTTATTATAGATTTTTATTCATTGACTTTTAATATTTAATAATATTTATTTTGTATAATACTCTCTACTTTCGAATAAGGTGTCTCTTTTTGAAGTAAAAAGTGTTCATATTTAGTTGTCACTTTAGGACAATTTAAGATTTCAAAACTATAATTAATGCTATTTTTTCATATATATCCATGTAATAAATGTCAAATTTCAACTTAACACTCATATTCTCTTTTTTAATTAATAGGGACATATTAGTAAATCAAACATCAAATTAATTGTTTTCTTAATATGTGTGCTTTTCACAAAAGAGACACCATTATCTGAATAGACAGTCATTTATACAAATAAATTCAAAATCTATGAATAAATTAAAATAATTTTTTGATAATTATAATATATATAATATATTTTTAATATAAAATATCAATAAATATTTATAAAATAAATTTTTCCGCGCGCTTAAAGCTAGTTCTTTAAAAGGAAAGAACCACAAAATAACATATTTATACATATACACACATAATGTTCAATTTTTATAATAACAACCATAAAATTTCCATATGTACTATAATCTACAAATCACAAGACACGTATTAGAGTACTAATCGTGTCAATATATTAAATACTCTCACTTCTAAATGACAATTCGTTTTAAAAATTTATCTGATTCCTTTTTAACCTGTATGATTTTTTTTATCGTTTTATAATAATATATTAATTATATTTTTTGATCGATCAATTTTTTCTAATAATGAAGGAGATATATTATTGAAATGGCATAAATAATTGTATAATTATTATAAAAAAGATAAAACTTTCCATCTATGATAAATTCGACTGAAATTGAAACTTAAACTTAAAACGACAGAGTTTGCAGTAAACCACTGAATCATTATTCATGCCAGAATTTTATTTTCATTTTTTGATAATTAGGCCAGATTTTTATATACTACTAATTAAGCAACAATAAGCCTTAAAAAGGATTGGAGAGCATAAAATTTTGAGATAGTTCCAATGAAAATAATTGAAAGCATGTAGTGTGCAAGAGCAAAAGTACACTTAAAGTTTGATGGAACCTCCAAGAGATCAGGCACAAAAACAGAAGGGGGAAGGGAGGACCAAAAGGGTCAACTCAGTCTCACGAATTTAGTAGCTTTTAAGACTCCGTTTGTTTCGTGAAAACTATTTTCTAGAAAAATATTTTTTAAATTTTTTAGTATTTGATGCATTTAGAAAAATTGGTTAATAAAAAATATTTTCATGGTAAAGGGAAAAATAAGCCATTTTTTAGAAAATAACTTTCTTTTTAAAAAGAAGAAGTCATTTTTTTAAACTTTAAAAATAATAAAATAATTTTAAAAATTATACAAATGTATAGTATTTAATATTCAGAGTACCTATGATGACTTTCGATCATTATCGGCCATCACCGACCCCCGGTCAACGGTCATCAACCGGTCACTAAAAAATTTATTTTCTTATTATTTTTTAAATATTTTTTCTTAAAATAATTAAAATATAAAACTTGAACATTATTAATATTTTATTATTTTTTATTAAAATATATTGATAATTTTATTATATGATAAATATTTAAAAATATTTTCCTAACTGTTATCACCAAATAACAGAAAATAATTTGTTTTTCTGTAAAAAATATTTTCCAACGAAACAAAAGAGTTAAGTGTATTTTCATTTGTCTTTTGACCCAAACAAAAATATACCATTTCCCCACTTTGAGTCAGCTTTAAATTCAATCTACCCACTTCTTCATTTTCTTCTTCTCTTCTCTTGGTTTTTTTTATGCGTAAATAAATATCCTTATTATTCAACCACGAAAAGACAGCTTCTCACTGTTCCAGTAAATTGATGTGGAGTCCAGCCCAGATTTTACAAGGTGTTTCATAAGGCCCAATTTCACATAGAAGATCTAAAATTTTCTTTAGCTTGTGAAATTAAATAATGGATTGGACAAGAATATTAAAATGAAAATACTGGGCTGCCTTTTGGTATAGCAATAGGCAATAGCTATAGCTCTTTTTTGCTTGTGCAGTTAAAATAGGAGATGCAAGGAAAAATGGTTGGAAAGGAAAGGGTTGGTATATTGGCAAATTTTAAATCGTGAAATAATTTTTGCATGCTCAAGAGGTGAATAAAATCTTATCACTATTAACAATTTGAGTGTTTTTGTAACAAAAACTAGCAAACAACCTTTTCTTTTTTTTTTTTTTGAGGAAGGACTGGTAAACAAATTTATTCGGTTACTGTACGTAAAAGAGAAACTACTTGGTTAATGTGATTAACAAAAATTTGGTTTTACATAACGGGCCTCAATAATTAGGCCATAACCCTTTTCCTCTAAGAACCTTATTAGCGAAGCCCAACCACTGGACCGTGGATGAAGAAAGAACAGTACTTTGATTGATAATATAACAAGATCATGAAAAGTAGGGGAGAGCGGTTCGGTTGACCATACCCAATCAGGTATCGGATAACTTTTTAAATCACTGAACTGAATCGATTTTGATTAAGAAATCAACCAAAACCAAATTAAATGGTTTGGTTAATTTCAATTTAATTCGGTTGGGTTTATTTTTTATATTTTATTTAAATTTTAATTATTTTGTATACGTATTTATATATAAATTTAATAAAAATAGATAAATAAATGTAAAAATATATAAAAACAAATAAATATATATGTATAAATATAAAAAAACACTTATAAAAAAATAGGTAAAAAAATAAAAAATGAAAATAATCAATTTTCAAGTTGGTTCGGTTAAAAATTTCTCAAAACCAAACTAAATCAGAAGATTGAAATTTTATAAATCCTAAATCGAACCGAACCGCTTTATATACCTAAATTGATTCGATTCAATTAAAATAGTTTAGGTTTGTTTCGGTTGGTAGGGTAGGACGGGTTTTGCCCAGCCCTAATGAAAATGATCAAAGCCAATCTACATATTGTTTATTAGCAATAGTGTTTCTTCTTTCATATTTTTTATCAGGAGGAGGGGATGGGGTTTGAAATTGATACTTTGAAGTTCAATTATAAGTATCCCAATCAAGTGAGACATTAGTAGTACACTTCTTTAAATAAAAAAGAAAAAAGAAACGTTGTTTGTGTTATATAAAAAATAGAACATTGTTTTGAAATTTGAATGAATCAAGATAAGTCCTTAGTAGTGGCATTTTCTAAAGTCACCAACAAAACAACGGATTGCAATTGGAAAATGACAAAATATTTCCATTGGCAAATTTGTCACACCCTTTAGAGTAGCTGAGACCTACTTCTACACATGTACAATGAAAATCTATAGGTTTAGACATATGGTCAGTATATATATATCACAAATTAAATAGTATATGTTATGTAGGGAGAAGAAAAATTGGCATTGTGTGGTCTTTCTCGACCTTGTATTGTATTGAATGCATAGTGATTTTTTTGAGGGGAGCATGCATAGTGAAAGTAGTATGTGTATAAGAGCTGAGACGAGAGCATATATGGCAGGATAACATGTCACATCTTTAGCACGGGGCCACCTTCCCTTGCTACCTTCATTTATAGTTTCGAAAGCATTTTTTTTTTTTAACGTAGTTTAAAAGCTAGGTGATATCAACATATGGCGTTAATTGCATAATTCAGTTTACAAAACGATAATTTAATTAGAGCCATTCTTCATTTGTTAGTTTGAGAAGCCGACTTATACAACTTATTATAAATCTACACTATAACAAAAAAAAAAACCAAATTAGCAACCAACTAAATCCGTTATTAATCTTTAAAAATCCGTTGCTAAATGGATTAGCAACGAATTTAGTAATGGATTATGACCGTTACTAAAAACCTCACAACAAACTTATAAATTTATTGCTAATTTAAATTTCTATTACTAATTAGTAACGGATTGGTCCGTTGCTAATTAGTAACGGATATTTTCATTGCTAAATTATTTGCAACGGAATGTTGCATTTGAAGATGATGAAATAAATTCGTTATTAATTCCGTTACTAAAATTGGCAACAAATTTAGTAACAGAAATTTCAATTACTAATACCCTTTTTAAAAAAATTAATTGTCACGACCCAAACCCGGGGTACATGACCAGCGCTAGGGAACGGGAAAGCTATATGCTACCGAAACATGTAGCAAGCCTTTAATCCACTAAAACAACCAAAGCATTAATATTATACATATCGTAATATATATATCACTCCACAAACATTTTATCATTTCAATATCATCAATAATATAACATCCAAGATACCGGACTGGAGTCTCACACATTACACCACTCATAAAATATCGATAATATAATTATATTTACACATCGTAATAATCATATATAACAATAAATATTGACATACGACATCTCAAACCAAACCCACACCAAATAGTTCTACTGCAACTCTAGATAGAAAACCACATAATACATAAATAAAACATACGTCGAGTTGCCAGGGAAGTACGAATCCAGAGTAGAATCTCAATGTACGAGGGCTGAGAACAATCCTGAAAAAAATGGGTTGAGGGGAGTCAGACCTCACTGAGTGAATCAATCTCATATTTATAAA
>CANYLF012702192.1:0-12917 GCA_948193215.1 Bocquillonia castaneifolia
CCTTAAAAATCAATTTAGAAAAATTATAGAAGTCAAATACAAAAAAGTTACTATTGGGGCAGCAACTATGTAAAAACAGAATCAAAATTTATGTTTGAAAACTTAGATTATTTCACCACCTAAACGAATTAGTTTTGGTCCGAATTTTGTAGGGTTTTTAGGGGACTTATTAAGGTATCTAATGCTCAAAAATTTAGAGGAAAAACTGTTAATTAACTAGCTTCAAGTTGCATCACAAATTGAGGTAAAAACAGCTCCAAAATTTAAGACAGCGCAATAAATATTTTAGGTGGTAATTTAACTCTAACTCCTCATCATTTAAACTACAAACTTATATTCACATTCTCAAACAAAAATCATACATACACTAGACTTACATATAATCAAATTAAATTCTAACTTAGCTAATCTAAAATTAAGCACACATATTCAATCAATAAGGTAAATTGAAAACAAACCTTAAATATATTTATAATTATCAAGATAACCTTACGTATCATATGCTAGGTTATTAATCACATCACACATACTTTATAATCATATTTTACATCCCCAAAATGCCCCGTGCAATATGTATTCTCCTCCGATCCACCTAAAATGCTTGATAATGTGTGCAGGTTAGGAGTTGCATGGTTTTGACTATCAACTAGCAAAAGTCCTGAAAAATATGCCAAGGGGTGAGCTGGCTACTCAATAAGTATTTAGCAAATCTAATAACAAGCACCTTAAGTCGGAATCATCCAAATTCACATTATGATATTGTATATAAACCAACACTTTACGCAATACAAAATACCAAAGCAACGATTTATACGAAAATTACCAAACATACACAATTCAATCACAATATCGGGTGGATGACTCATCCTCACCAAATCATTTCCTCATTCTTTCACAATTGTGAATAGGTGGCCACAGATGAGATTATCCCACCGGCTCAGTCTTGCCATCCCTCGACAGGCAGCTGTCCCACAGGCTCAACTTACCAGAATTACACAACCCATTTTCCCCTGAGTCAATCCAAACCCATTTCAACATGGCTCAATAGCAATACTTATTTCCATCATAGCACAACTTATCAAATCTTACTAAATCATCATACAATCACATACCCAAATAGCCATCCAAAACCACAATACATATTTATGTTAAATATAAGTTCAAAACCATATCAATCAACACATATACAATACACATCCAAGTTGAAATTTTTCACTCAACACACTCATCATTTAATAAGCTAAAATACTTACCAAATCACAAGCAAATTCAAGGGTTTGAGTTACCCTTTTCCTCACTAATAAGTCCTTTGCCTTTGGGGTCACCTAAACAATAAAATTCAATAACATACACACACTTAAAATCACACATAACACATAATCATCAAAACGTAATTATTTCCCCCAATTCCTAAATTACCATAGGCTTACTAATCAATTCAATAAACAAACATACATATATATATATACACTAATCATTAATCTGCCTACAACACCCAAATTCACCAATGGACACATATACATGGTTTAATATGATGCATGAGATGAATGATACATAACAACAAGCATGTGCATGTAGACAGCTTTCATGTATTTACTTTAAAAATTCACCAGAAATTATATACACTTGATAAAATTCTGAAATTTTATAGAGGTATACTTCCATCAAATTAGAAGCTATAGCAATAAGAATCACCTTAAAATCATCTGTATAAATAAAGTTATGATTTTTCTAATACAACTACTACTAATCCCGTATAAACAGAGTAGTCCAAAATTTAACCTTCAAAATCCAACCAAATGGATGGATTTTCTCATGAAATGTTACAGGGTTATATAGAACCTCCTAAGGTTTCCATGGCCACAAATTTCGTCAAATTTGGACTTGTATAACTCAAGTTATGATTAAAATACTAAGGCTGTTTTTCAGGGTATAAAAATAAAAATTTATACTTTAAATAAATTCATGTAATCAACCCAAAATAATATTATTTCTACAAATTGATACATGATTCATACTCAATCAAGTCTTAACAACATGATTACTACTTAAAATCAGATTTTTCCCAAATTCTACGTAAACCCTAAATTAATTAAAATACTACAAATAAAAAAATTTACCTTAAACAAGCTTCTAACCTTCAAATTATTATTCACTTGATTTTTCTCTTCAATCCAAAGCCTTAAAGAAAAAATTTTGGTAAATTTTTGATAAAGAAGTGTAAGGAGGCAGCAAGTAAAAGGGAAGGAAGAAGAAGAAAAAAAATAGAAGGAAGAAGGGAGAGATAAGGAGAAGAAGAAGTTAAGAAAGAAAGAGTAGTGGTGGATTGTCTCGGTTGAGTAATCCACCCACTTTTCTTTTCTTTTTTTTGAAAATAATAATAATAATATTTACCTTCCATACCCCTAATAAAATTTCTAGTAACCCATTAATTATTCAATCAAACTTATACTACAATTAACTCCTTTAACTTTCCTTACAATTAGGTCCTTATTCTAATCTAACTTCCATAAACTTTACTACACACAATACTCTTCTACCACATTATATTATGCAATGTATCACACATAGTTATGATGCTAATGACATGAATAATGTTGTGGTAATGGATGATTAATTATTATTATTATTTTAAAATTAAAATATGGCTGTGACAATAACTATGTGTAATTATTAATTATATATATAACTGATAAATTTGTTTTTATTTATTAATACTATTTATAATTAATAATCATATGATATTATATATAATTAAGTATAGAATTTATAACTAAGGAGTATATATAATTACGTAACTAATTAAATTACTATTAATGATTATTTTATAATTAAATATAATTAGTAATAATTATATATTTATTAATTACATGTATAATTAATAATTACATAATATATATTTTTATAAATAAAAGTTATATAATAAATAAATTATCTTATAATACGATATTAATTATATATACAATAATTAGGTAATAATTATATAATAATTACAATATTAATCATATATACTTATTATATATATACTTATTTGTAAATAATTATCTTATAATACGATATTAATCATATATACAATAATTACAATTATTATATAATTATTTTGTTTATAATTATCATATAATTATTTTTTTAAGTATAGTTTTATATTTATAATAAATAAATTTTGATATAACATATAACATATATCATCAACAACATAAATGGAAGACAGATTGATGGAACTCTAAAGTTAAATGTGCCCAGCCTAGAGTACTCAAAAGATGAGTGGGTGACATCTTGGGAAGTGAAGTAATTTGTTAAAATAATGAGGTTTAAAGATGTAATTAATATGATTTGAAGAGTATTAAAGGCAATTAAATAAATTAATTTATTAAAATTATTTTTAATTTTTTAAAATAAGTTTAATTAATTTTTTTAAAAATAGGACATTAGAGACGTATTTAATTTTAGAGACGGATTTATTCCGTCCTCTGCAAATTTAAAGGCCTGTTTCTAATTAGAGACAAACTAAATCTGTGTCTAAATTAGCAACGAGGTTTTTAGAGACGGACCAATTCCGTCTCTAATTAATTTAGAGACTGAAAAATCAAATTTAGAGTCGGATTTGATCCATCTATAATCCCTTTTTTTGTAGTGATAGTTACGAAACGTAATAGCATGTGTTTTTGTAGTTCAATGGAGAAGAATTTAAAAAAAAAATTTATACATAACCTAACCATTAGGTCAACGGGCATTTGAGCCAATGTAGTGCCTTTTTCAAAGAAGGTATGTTAGGTCTCGGTTTTGAGACCTAGTTAACCCTCTTAAAAAATATAATCCTAATAATAATATAATTAGCAATCTTGATTAGAGGTGTTTATATATACCCATTCAAACCAAACCAAACCAAATGGAACTTTTTATTTCTAAAATTGAATCAAAGCGAAGTATATAAGGATTAACATGAACTAATTAATTCAGTTTGATTTAATTAATTTGATGGTTTAATTCAATATTTTAACCTACACTGTTCGGTTTTCGATTCAAATCTGTTTTTTCTCAAACATCTAAAACGCATTGAATCAAATCAAAATTAATTAATTCAGTGGGATTTTTTGATCTGGTTCAGTTTTACCTAGTCCTAGTCTTGACTCTTGACTCCTAATCTAACAACGTGACACTTAAAAAAAACAAAACAAAACAAAACTTAGGCTTGGAAGTGGAACCGCATCCATCAAATGGGTTACAAAATTAGGCCTACTTGCTATCAGTTTTGCCGCTCCACTTAAGTGATTCACTAACTGGACTTAGCAGTGAAGAAACAGATGAGCATCTTTCTTGATTAGCTCACAACCATAAGATTCCATATATAGGCCCATTTATCTCTAAAGTACATATGCCTTGTATTGTAGTAAACAAAAAATTATTACACCCTCAATGAAATACACGCTTTCACTTTGATCACCGAAGCAAAGTGCTAGTTCCTCCATCTAAAAAAAAAAATATTCCGTTTCTCATATTTAGATAATCTAAACATATTTTTTATTTTTAGTAAGTAAATTCTTTTGATATTTAACATTGTAATTGTGTGTTTTAAAAAAGAACAAATGCATAAAGACATATAAAAGAAAAGGACTACAGAAGTACAAATAAATGAACTATTAATTACATTTTTTTGATGAATTAGTTATATATTTTTAAACTGTATAATTAGTGAAATATGATTTTCTTTTTAGGAAAAAATAATTTGATTACTTTATTTTTTTAATAGGCAAAATAATCATATCCATACTTTCTTTGTGGTGATGTGACGGGAGCAGCTATCTGCACTTCATAAAGAGTTCAGAGCGCTCCAATGACCCCGCATAATTCAATTTTTGAAGTAAATTCTTGTTAGTTCTTATTTTAACTGATTTTAGTGTTGTTAAAGTCATTTTTGCCACTTAATTAAAAAGAAAAAGTAATAAATGGAAGAGGATAATCATAGTCTTCTCTAGCCAAATCATGAGGGTCATCAAACTGAAACACTTCTGCATGTAATTTCATTCACAGAGAGTGACTATAAGAAGATAATTATTTTAATAATCAATAATTCAATCTTTATTTATTTCTCATTGAAAAGTTATTAGTTGTGGTCTTACAACGTTTAGACTTCAAAATGTCCTTTAACACACAAGAATTGGAGCAATATTTTGCCAGAAAAGAAGGAAAATTGCAGTAATATGAGCTGAAAATATCACTACTTAATTCATTAAAAAATAAATTATATTAGTAAATAGAGTTTTCAATATAATTTAATTTGTTGAAGAATACAATTAGTATGAGATTAATTTTGACAAAAAGAAGCTCATCAAGCTAGATTATACTAAAAAAGAAAGAAATATGACTAATTATAAATTGAGAATAAGAGAAACAGATAGAAAGGAAATCAAAATAAATATAGTTGTTTTTACGGTTGAAAATATTTACGGGTTGTCCTTAGAATTTCTCCACCATTAATAGAGCTTTCTTATTGTTCATAGTTCAAATTATAAACTCCTTGGATTTGCAAATTTATGATGTTAATTGTGTTAATGTGATGGAAGGTCTTAATGCTTTGAGGGAGCAAGCAATCTTGCTACGAAGTCTACCTTGCAAATATCCGGTGTCTCCATGCTTCTTCTTCTCTCAATTGCTCATTGTATAAAACAGTTATAAATGACTTTTCAATAAATAGCAAAGTATTTAATGCAACAGTTTGTTATTTGAAAAATTATAGAGCAAATAGGGTCAATGGAGTGAAAGAAACTCCTTTTGGAGCGCAAATAGCTACTCCCTGATGTGACCATATTGTTCCAAGAAAAAAAAAGTTAAAAAGGAATATATGAGGAAGATTGGGAATAAAGTAAGCGCATAGCTGAAATTCACCATTACCTAAAACAACTAGTCAAGGCCGCCATCACTCCTAAATTTAACACGTACCCACAGACAATTCTCATTTCTATCAAATCCCATCAATTTCTACATTACTTTTGGGACAAGTTGGATAATGAGAAGAAATTTTGTTTTTTTAAAAAATTATATTTTTATTATTTAAAAAAGGAAGATAAAAAATAAAGTGAAAATGAAAGGGAAGTATCTAATATATAAATAATTTTCATTTTTTTAAAATGAAAATATAATTTTATAGAAAATTAATTTCTTTAATTATTATTAATTATTTGTAAGAACAAAAAATATGACTATCATTTTACTTTAATAAAACAATATTTCAATAATTTTTTCATTTTTTTCCAAATAATAACAAAATAAAATGATTTTCACCCCTGTAACTTTTTACCCTTTTATACAATTTTTCAGCAAAAAAAAAGAAAAAGAAAACAGTGTAAAATGAAACCCACTCGTCAACTCTTGCCCTTTGTTTGCTTAAATGATTAGACCAGGGGAAAAAAAGAAAAGGAAATTAAATTTAAGCAGAGAAAAGAAAGGAAGGGAATAAAAATCATATTTCCATTCTTATGCTTGGATTGTTACCAAGGAAATACTATTTCTTTTTTTATACATTTTCAATTATAACGTGTTATGAAGGAAATATTATTTCTTTTTTAATACATTTGCAATTATAGCGGTGAAAGCTATAGTGACTTTATTTTTTATTTACTTTATTTTTATTTTATGTTTATGATTATTGTAGTGATAAAAATAAAGTAAAAATAAAATAGAAAAAAACCTAAATCACCATAAAAAAAAATACCCAATTATAATCTTACAAATCATTATAAACCCTTTAAAAAAGAAAGATAAATTAGTAATATCAATACCATTTCCCTCTCTCTAAATTGGAAAGAAATCACATTTCTCACACTTCCTCTTATTTCCCTACATTTTAATTTATTTTCTTTAACTTCCTTCTATTTCCTTGGTAAAATTTACCATCCAAGCAAAAGAAGTAAATTAAATTTGTTTTGCTTTCTTTTCTTTTCTTTTCTCTTCAATCAAACAAAGCCTCAATCCAAAACCAAAACAAGAAACAAATTAAGGAAAGAAAGTGAAGACAGACAAAGACAAAGACAGACAAAGACAAAGACAAAGACAAGAACATTCAGCTCCAAGAAAAAATGAAGCAAGAGACGGTAACTCTGTTGCTAGTGAATCTTGCTGGGATAATGGAACGAGCAGATGAATCTTTACTTCCTGGAGTTTATAAAGAAGTGGGTGCTGCCTTGCATACAGACCCTACTGGACTCGGTTCCTTGACTCTCTTCAGGTCTATTGTTCAGTCTTCCTGTTATCCCATAGCTGCTTACTTGGCCGTCAGACACAACCGAGCCCATGTTATTGCTCTCGGTGCTTTCCTCTGGGCTGCTGCTACTTTTCTTGTCGCCTTTTCCTCTACTTTCTTTCAGGTAAATTACTTATATTTTACAATTTACATGCATGCATACTCATTTTCTGTTCCTTTTGTGTTTGGTTGCTGGGAAAATGGAGGAAAGAGTAAGGAACTTGGTGGTGTAATTAATCAATCTGGGCTCTTTAGTTTCTGCTTGTTGTTTAAAGTGGAGAGGCAATTCAATTAAGATGTTTGGATATGATTTACAACAATTTAATTAGTTGATTCTTACTTTTTGAGCATTGATTTGAGGATTTGTTGATTGGATTATGAGTATCTCAATCATTGATTCTTGTTTTGTGTTTAGTTCAAGTTATTGTTGCATTCTAATTCCGATCTGGTGTTTGCTACAGTAAGAATATCAGAAGAATATTGGGGTATTCCTTCTAGGTTTGGTATTATTCTTTAGTAGTAACTCAGATCCATATGACAATAACTTCATCAATTTTTTTTTCTTTCTACACTTGAGATGGGGGAATAAGAAGGATCTAGAGGAGCCTCGACCAAACTAATAGGTTTTATGATAATTATGAATGACAGAATTCTTCAAATGGTTAAAGTGACATGAATTTATTTACATGTCATTCAATTGGATGAAGCAGTCAGTTTCTTATGGAGTAGCTTCATCATTTTGCATGTCATTTTGTGTGGTGCAGTATTAACTCAGATAATTCACTTCATCTGTCCTCCGAGTGCTCTGTATCACTTTGAATTGTTTATAACTGGCTTAAATCGAACATGTTATTATATGATTTTTGGTCAACAGTGACTCAATATGCAAGAAAGCACAACCCAACTGCTATCCCTAGCCTACTAGCTGCTATTGATTTTCAGAACATTCAGCTTTGTCAAACAGGTGGCTTTATCTAGAGCTTTGAATGGCGTTGGTCTTGCTATAGTTGGACCTGCTATCCAGTCTCTTGTTGCCGATTCAACTGATGATAATAATCGTGGCGTAGCTTTTGGTTGGCTGCAGCTGACGGCCAACCTTGGTTCTGTTGTTGGGGGATTGTGTTCAGTACTAATAGCTCCAATAACGTTCATGGGAATTCCTGGATGGAGAATTTCATTCCATATTGTTGGAATAATAAGCGTTATAGTAGGCGTACTAGTCTACCTTTTTGCTAATGATCCTCACTTTTCAGATGATGGTACAAAAGTCAGAAATCGAGATGCAAAATCGTTTCTGTCAGAAGTGAAGGATCTAGTTCAAGAAGCCAAGTCGGTCATAAAAATTCCATCATTTCAGATAATTGTGGCTCAGGGCATCACCGGTTCATTCCCTTGGTCAGCTTTGGCATTTTCAGCAATGTGGTTAGAACTAATCGGCTTTTCCCATGAGAAAACTGCATTCCTTGTAGCATTATTTGTAATTGCTAGTTCCCTTGGGGGCTTGTTTGGAGGCAAAATGGGGGATATACTTTCCACGCGCCTCCCAAATTCTGGAAGAATTGTACTGGCACAGATAAGCTCTGGATCGGCTATCCCTCTAGCAGCTTTACTTCTGCTGGCTTTACCTGATGATCCATCATCAGCGTTCATGCATGGGTTTGTTTTGGTCATCATGGGGCTGTGCATTAGTTGGAATGGTCCTGCTACAAACAAGTAAGTTTCTCAAAATTGCTCTCTTAATTTAGACTTTTTCTTCTCGGTTATTCGATGTATCAACGTATCCATAATCAAAATTATAATACAAGGTCCTAAGACATCAGGGCAACTTTCAAAAATGAAAGCACTCGATCAATAACCAAACAATGGAACAAACAGGGAAGATGACTGTTAAATATAGCATATGAGACGTAGAAACTAAAGTACTTGTATGAGAGAGAAAATCTACAATGTTTTACTTTCACGCATACATCAGAAAATTTTGAATTCTTAACGACAATCATTTTGGTCTATGCAGTCCAATTTTTGCAGAAATAGTTCCTGAGAAATCCCGGACAAGTGTCTACGCTTTGGATAGATCTTTTGAGTCCATACTTTCATCATTTGCTCCCTCTGTAGTTGGATTACTTGCTCAACATGTTTATGGCTATGAACCCCTACCTAATGGATCTAGTGAAGCTGAAGAGATCGCTACAGATAGAAGAAACGCTGCATCACTGTCCAAAGCTCTGTACACAGCTATAGGAGTTCCAATGGCTCTCTGCTGTTTCATCTACTCATTTCTCTATTGCACATACCCAAGAGACAGAGAGCGGGCTCAGATGGAAGTGCTGATAGAGTTAGAGTTAGAACAGTTGACATTAGATGATTCACCCACAAGCAGAGAATACTCTGAAGATCAATCCTTTAAAGCTGGAGAACCATCTATTAAGGACAGAAGTGTTATTGAAATGGTTTATGAAGGGGAGGATTGTCCTGATATTGATGATGATGAAGAGAAGATGATACCCAATCGCCATTCAACATAATGATAATAATGACGAGAAACTAGTTAAAATTCAAGCCTCTTGACATCTACATTGGCTGATCCCTAGCTAGCACTTCAAATTTCTTGGTTGGTTGGGAAATTTTTGAGGATTACCATACATAAACGAAGCACATCAATATAGACCAGAAATTATTTACGGAAGGATTATATGAATCAATTGGAGGTATAGGCCCTTACTGTTTAGCTTTTTCTCTTTTTTTGGCATTACAATATTGTGTTTAAATTTGTAAAAAGAGACATTTCTAGTACGTTACAAGTGCACACAAACTTTATCATTATCAGCTTTTAGGTGGGTTTTGTAGCAGAAAACATGATGAATCTCCCATCTTTTATAGCTGTAAATCCAACTAGCCCACATGCCCTGCAGATATCTTCTAGTTCAGCTTCACTAAAGACTTGTACTCCTGATATTTGTGCAAGATTCTACAGTGATAAACAATAGGTCATTGGTCTTCATCAATAATATATAGGAGGATAAATGCGTGAAGATCAGTCAAATTGTTCTAATATATAAGTTGTTTAAAGAAGTTGACCATAAGAAATGGTTTCAACTATAGTTTCTTGAATAAAATCGAAAACCTGATAAGTGGGACAGAATTGAAGGGTTCATCAAGTGGTGAAGAGAGGCCTGACGAGTGGGACAGAATTGAAGGATTCATCAGCCGAAGCAACAAGGACACCCCCGGGTCTCAGAACACGACTTAATTTCAGCTACATGAAGATCAATATAAATATAACGCTGGCAAAACGAGGAGCATGCTAACATGTAATGGTGCAGCCAGACATGCATAATGCGAAAGCTATAAATTGACTTCTTATAATGGAAGGATTATCAAACAATAATTTGTCCTGAAATAATCCAAAAATTAAGGAACCAATGAGCTTGATGGCCTGATGCTTCAAGTTGTGAGCCATAAGATAAGGTGCAAACTGCAAACCTTTCAAAGAAAAAGCCTAACAATTCTCTTATCTTATGCCAGAAATGAAGACTTCTCAAGTGATCATAACAATTAAGTTAAGAGGAGCTTACTGCTGTTGATGGTGAAGGCCAGCACCATCATGGACAGCATCAACAGAACCAAAAACAAATGGAATGAATATCAGCTCTAAACAATATTAACTTCCTGAACAAATTAAACCCAATCAAATATAACGTTTTAAATCAAAAAATAAGGAAGACCAAGAGGTAATCAAGCAGAAATTGTAACTAAAAATATCATATATTAAGGCAAGTTCACTCAAGTGTCGATATAGATGAAAATATTTGATTAATACTCTTTGGGAAAATTTTCTGATGAATTCAAAGCACTGATATATGAAGCGTGTTTTCAGAGTAGTGAAGTGCAACAACAAGAGAAAACAAATCACTCTTGTCTTGGCAAAAAGCCTTGAATATAAGCCGCTACGTACCACAACTAGCATCAATTATATGTCCTCCTAAAACAGGCTTCAGGTAATCCTTCTTCAGTTCAAACTGCAGTATGCCTTTAGAAGAATATCATTGCATGAATAAATACCATGCTGTGATATACGCAATCACATTACCTCTTTCTCCTTGCCAGGGAAACCACCCAAATCGAAATTCTTACGCCAACCCCTCTCTCTCGTACAGAAATGATACAAGAGGCACCCTGATTCAGTTCAGAACACCAAGTTGAGGTGATGATTAAATAGAATTGATTAATATATAATCTAATTAGTAGTAGAGTTTGGTAATGAAATTCACAACAGACCTGAAAATTTCAGTGGAAAAGGGCATAGAATCATCAAAATTAGTGGCTCCACTGGCCAATTCAATTCAATATGTGCCTCTTTACTAGAATATATCTTTTTACAGCCACCGCATTGCAAACTACAGCCACCACACTCACTGATACGAACTCACAAGATTTAAACATTAGTTAAAATACTAAAAATAAAATCAACCTTCTTTAAATATTTATTGAATATATATATATATATATATAGACAACTTCAACATATAAGGATTATGTAATTATTTTTATACTTATTTAGAGTCTAATTATTGTTCAGTTTAAGTTATTTAAGTCCTATTTGGAGTAGGAATATGGATTCATTAGTTTTTTTTAATTAATTTTGGATTTATAATAATTGCTTGTGTTTTCTTATGAAATTAGGATTTTTAACATCAAATTCGCAGTCTGACAGTACAACAACTTTGACGAGACATAACTTGAGCTTGAAGACTCAGAATTGGATGATTCGAAAGCCTAAATTCAAGAGAAAATCGAGATCTACAACGTTTATGAAGAATTCATGGCCATTTTGAGACTGTAGAAACCCGAAAATTGAGTCGCAAGGCAGGGGCTATATGCATTCTTAAGGAAAATCCTAATTTTACAAGGATTTATTATTTGATTAATTGAAACAAGTCCTAATTATTCTAGGATTTGTGGGTTGTCTAAACTTCTATTTAAAGTAGGAATAGGGATTAATTATTATTTTTTAATTAAATTTGAATTTATATTAATTATTTGTGTTTTTTATGAAATTCAAATTTTTAACATTAAATTCGCAGTCTGACAGTACAGTAACTTTGATGGGGCATAACTTGAGCTATAAAACTTGGAATTGAATGATTCAAAAGCTTAAATTCAAGAGAAAATCAAGATCTACAACTTTTATGAAAAAGTCATAGCCATTTGAAGACTGTAGGAATTCAAAAATTGAGTCACCAATCAGACGCTATGTGCATTCTAATTAGGGGAAATCCGAATTTTACAAGGATTTATTATTTATATTAATTGAAACAAGTCCTAATTATTCTACGATTTGTGGGTTGTCTAAAGTCCTATTTGAAGTAGGAATAGGGATTAATTAGTTTTTTTAATTAATTTCGGATTTACCATAATTGTTTGTGTAACTTATGAAATTCTTTCAAGCTTTCTGGTTTATTTTTTAGAGAGAGAAGAAATTTTTTTTCTAGCCTTGGTTCCATCTATTTATAGCTCTTAAGTCCTAATGAAGAAAACCTACAAATCCTAAAATGATTAGTACTTATTTCAATTAATCCAAATAATAAATCTTTGTAAAATTCAGATTTCCCCAAGAATGCACATGGTGTCTGACTTGCTACTCACTTTTCATGTTCCTATAGTCTCCAAACGGTCA
>CANYLF012702388.1:0-10000 GCA_948193215.1 Bocquillonia castaneifolia
TATATATATATGGGTGAATTTAATTATTATGGCATATTAAGTAGGTAATTAATTAATTAATTAATTTTGTGTATATTAAGTGAAAAATTACTGTATGTGCTTATTTGCTATATTTTTTATAGATTGATTTGGTATTAGTAAATGGGTAATTTAATTAATTGAATTATGAGTTGTGGACTGATGTGGAATTGGTTGACTTGTAAATTATGAATTGAAAGGAAATTTTTATGTTCTTTAAGATAATATGCTTTTGGTGAAATGAGTTGATTTTATTTGGATTGTTAAATGATGAGATATTGATTGAATTGAGATTTTATGAATTGGTTGTGATGTGTTGTGAAGTGAATTGGTTGGGATTGTGTTGTGCCTCACATGGATGTAAAATTTATGAGAAATATGGCTGTGTGCGAATGTATTACCTTTCTCATAAGTGAAGGTGGCTGTGTACGAATATATTATTTTTCTCATAAGTGGATCATTTATGTATGGTGCTTGATGTTATGATTTGAAAATGTGGTATTGTTGAATTTGTGAATTGGTGAGAAGTTGAAAGAATTGAGATGGCAGTGGTTTGGATGAGATTTTGATTGATTGAGAAAAAAATAAAGAAATTATAATAAATTGATTGGAATTATGAGATGATGGAAAAGCACTGGTGATATGAAATTGTTTATTTGGTTGAAAATTTGGAATTGGGTGAATTTGAGTTATTGTGAATTAATTATGTGATAATTATAAGGTGATATTGATATGAAAAATATTGTATTTAAGGTCTCAATTATAGTATGCTATTGATACTGTGATATAAATGCTGAAAATAAAATACTTGATTTATTGAATTGTTATGTGTTGGTTATATGATGAAAAGGTTATTGTTAATGGTGAAATTAATATGCATGTTGATTATATAAATATATATTATACATATAAGAACAATACAATGTGAAGCAATATTATATTAGAGAAGAAATGAGATCAACAGATATATTAAACATTAATATTTAATAAACATGTGAAAAATGTTTATAGTTGATGATAGTAAGATATCTATGTGGTGATTTATTTAGTGTGCTTATTATATTTTTCTGTTATGATAAATTAATATAAAATGGCATATGATGGCAGTAAATGAGGAAGTATTAAAAATATATAAATAATAATAATAATAATAATAATAATAATAATATGATAAATTGATTATATTTATATATGTGTGCTTATTTTCTCACTGAGCATCAAGCTCATTATTTTCCTTAATAATCCAGTGTTGCAGGAAAATCAAATAGGAAAGGAATGCTAATTTGGTAGAGCTCCATGTGACTAGACTCCAGCGATCTTAGGAAAAAGTATTTTTGTTATTATAATATTATTTTAAATTTTTAATTATCAAAGAGTAATAATAAATTTAATCATATTATAATATTTTTATATACAGGTTTATTATATAAAGTAAATATTTTTAGTGAGAAAATACTAAATATATGTATAAATTGTTTATAAAGTCCAGGCGTTACATTACCTACCTAAATAACTTGATTTATGTGTCATGCCAAAGCTAACTTAAAGTTGAGTAAAATATGGATCTTATCCCACTTAATTGATATGATTATATTTTAGGGTTGTTAATTTAGTGGGAGCTTTTAATTAATCAAAATACTTAATGAACTTTGCATTCTATTATAGATAGTCAACAACAACAACAATAACAATTCTACTATGTCACTGCGATCAGTCCTTGAGAAGGACAAACTTATTAGGACTAACTTCCTTGACTAGTTTCAAAATTTGAGAATTGTTCTCAAACAAGAAAGGAAGCTTTATGTCCTGGATGAACCTCATCCTGAACAACCAGCTGAGGATGCTAGTATAGCTGAAAAGAATGCTTATGAAAAGCATCACAATGACTCTATTAATGTTGCCTGCCTAATGCTTGCTACCATGAGTTTCAAACTCCAGAAGGAGCTGGAACACATGGGAGCTTATGATATGATTGTCAATCTTAAGGAAACATTCTAGCAACAGGCAACGAAGAAAGGTATGACACTACCAGGGCACTGCATTCTTGCAAAATGGCTGAGGGTGCTTCAGTTAGCGCTCATGTGCTAAAGATGAAAGGCCATATTGAGCACCTTCATAGGCTTGGATTTCCCTTAAGCAAAGAGTTGGTAACTGATTTGATCCTGAATTTACTTCCTGAAAGTTATGGCCAGTTTATCATGAACTTTAATATGAATGAAATGGAAAAATCAATTTCTGAGTTGCATGTGATGCTTAAAACTGTTGAACGGAATATCAAGTCCAAGCCTGGCCATATTTTGATGGTTCGAAAGGGAAAAGGCTTAAAGAAAAAGGGAAAGGGCAAGGGAAAAGTTGGAAAGTCCAATACTCAACCCAAGCCCAAAGCTGAACCCAAGGCTAAAGCTCTTGAGGAGGGTGTTTGTTTCTTTTGCAATGAACCAGGTCAATGGAAGGGAAACTGCAAGCTGTTCTTGGAGGATTTAAAGAAGAAGAAGAAGGGTGGTGAGACCAGCTTTTCAGGTATTTATGTCATAGACATTAATGTTTCTCCTTCTAGTTCCTGGGTATTAGATACTAGATATGGATCTCACATTTGTACAAATGTTCAGGGGCTCAAAAGGAGTTGACAGCTAAAAAGGGGCGAAGTTGATCTATGAGTAGGCTGGAGCAAAAGTTGCTACCCTAGTTGTAGGAAGTTATGAACATACTTTGCCTAATGGGCTTTTGTTAGTTTTGAACAATTACTTTTATGTCCCTACACTGAGTAGGAATATTATTGTAACACCCTTAAAAATATAAATAAAATAATAATAATAATATAATAAAAAAATATAAGTTGGAGGATTTATATAGATATTATTGCAAAGAAAATTTTTATAATTTAGTCCGGATGTAATTGTAAGAAAAATTTCTATAAAGATTAAGTTGTAATTTTATAAAATATCTAGGGATTAAAATGGTAATTAACCATTATTATAAAAAAAAGAAAAAAAGATTAAGAAGAAGAAAGAGCAGACGTTCTTCTTCTTCTTCTTCTTCTTCTTCTTCTGCATACACACACACACACACACACACCCGCGCGCGCGCGCGCGCGTACATACATAAAATTCTCTCAAATTTCTAACTCTCATAACTCTCGCATATGGAGTTAGAATCAAATAATTTTAGTGTCTATGGATTCGTGGTCTTTCAAGCTTCATTTTAAGTGGTCAATTTGATAGGGTTTTACCGGGTAGAATTTACAGATTTGAGATAAGAAATTCTAAACAAATTTTCTCATTTTCTATTAAATTCGTTTAGTGTTTTATAAAACTGATTATATATTTGTGATCTAGAGCTTAAGAGGAGTCCGGTGGTGTTTTCATAATTTAATGCTGACACCATTTGTACTGGTGACTTGGTGGGCCCCACATGTAGACCCCACCAGCAGACCCCATAAGTGAACCCCAATGTGGACCCTAACTGTGGGCCCACATGTACTATTCATTTATACTATAGTATGTGTACTGTTCATTTATACGGGTACTATTTAAGGTACTCTAGCAGCGTATTATTCACAGTACTGTTCATTCGACCAGATATGTCGTTCGACTCAATTTTCGTGCTGATTTTAATTGTGCAATTGAAATCTACAGATTATTTCTTGGTAATCTCTAAAAGCCTTTTTATATAATTTTAGCAGTGTTTTTAAATAAATAATTTGAATAATAACTGTGTCCCAAAAATTAGTAAAAATTATGTTGAATATGAATTCATATAGGTTTTGGCCGAAGAGCAACAGGATTGGAGCGAATGGAATATAATCACTAGTCAGGTGAGGAAATAAATTATTTTGTGTGCATCAGAGTACCCCGATGGTACCCCTAGATTATTGAGATACATGTTGAATGTTTTTATTTAATTGTTGTGTGAAATATAAATAGGTAAATTTAATTATTATGGTATATTCAATAAGTAAATAATTATTAATACTAATTAGGTTTTTTGCTTGTGTGGTTTGAATGATGTGATTATTATATATTGTGAGAATTTAATAAATTATTGAATGAAAATAATATTATGACTATGAGATGAAGTTGTTGTTTGATTGGTTTGTTTATGTTTGGTTTGGTAATGAGTTTGATTGTCTAAATGATTGGTTGGAATTCGGTAACCCAAAAGATGAGATTGAAAGTATAACGACCCCTAGAAAAGTGAAGAGGGGAAAATAAATGATTTATGATTGGGCAATAAGAGGTTGTTCCAAATGAAAAGATGAGAAATTGAAAAAAATATGTGATCGGGTTACCTTTCCTTTAACCTTTCTTTTAGATAATTTAAATAATTATCAAAATTGATTATGATATGTTGTGATGTGGAATTGGTTGACTTGTGAATTTGTGAGCTAGATTGAGAAATTGTGATGTGTTGTGAGTTGAATTGGATGTGGTTGATTATATAATGGTGGAAATATGCTTCTGAAAAGCTGTGTGAGTTTGTGATTGTGTTTGAAATGGGAATGGATTGACTCGGGAAAAAAGGATTGTGTGTTTCGGGTAAGCTGAGCCGGTGGGATAACTGCCTGTTCAAGGGATGGCGAGACTGAGCCGTGGGATATTCTCGTCAGCGGCCACCTATTTATATTTGTGAAAGAATGAGAAAATAATTTGGTGAGGATTTGGTAAGGATGAGTCATCCGCTCGATCTTGTGATTGAATTTGTGTATTTTTTGTAATTCTTGTGTAAATAGTTGAATTGTTATTGGTGTGATATTGATTAAATTGAGATATCATAAATAACATTACAGTTGTTATGCCAATGTGTGTAATTGATATTGTACTTGTTTTTTATGATGACCGTGTGATGAATTTACTGTGCTATGAATATTGAGAGTGTCACATTTGATATATCCTTATAACATGATAGTTATAATATGACATAATTATTAATATAATGCAATATGATATTATATGGTTTAAATAAAAATGACGGATGTAATAAAGATTAATATTAGATAATTGTATGTGATGTGGATTATAATTTATGTTCTAAATTTGTTATATGTTGCAAATCTGTTTGTTATACTTAATGTATTTATATGTTGTGATAGATTAATATATGCTGGCATATTATGCTAAACAAGGAAGTCCTAAAAAAAGACTTCAAATATTATTGGCTATATTTATATGTATGCTTATTTTCTCACTGAGCATCAAGCTCATTATTTTCCTTAATAATCTAGCGTTGCATGAAAATCAAATAGGAATAGAAGGCTAATTTGGTAGAGCTCCATGTGGCTAGACTCCAACGATATTAAGGAAAAGTATTGTTGTTAATTAATATTATTTTAAATTTTTTTATCAAAGAGTAATAATAAATGAAATTTTATTATAAAATTTTTTTATGAAAGTTTATTACATGATAACACACACACACGTATATATGGTTTAAAAAAATGAGGCCTTACACCATCGTTGAATTAACGGGAGCTGGGCCCCATAAATCTGAACAAATCAAGTCTAATTGTCCACTAGAAACTAAATTCGACAACACAAAAGGTAATTTCTGACTCTTGTTTATACTACAAGAATGATAAAGACCGGTTTTATTATCAGAAGAGATAGGAATTATTGCACGATGTAAAACATCATGAACAGTTTTAAAAGCAGCATGACAAAGGCGTTGATGCCAGGTAGATGGAGAGCAATGAAAAGCCATCTTTGGCAAGGAAGCAAGTGAATTCGGCTACAAATTCATAGAGTAGAGACCACCATCATTCTGGCCTATGTGCAGCAAAGCTTTCATGCAAGTATCCTTAATATCAAAATAATTGAAAAAAAATTCAATAGAGACATCATTAGTGTTAGTAAAAGGAGAAACAGATAATAAATTATTTTGAAGATTATGAACACAAAAAATATTATTTAAAGCAAAAGAAGAAGGAGAAGAAACAGAAGAAAATTTAAACGAGCCAGAGTGAGTAATTGACAAAGTATTACCATTCCCAAAAGTGACTTCATCGGATCCCAGATAAGTGGAGCTATTTTGAAGATTGGTTAAGTGTGGGGTGATCCATAATCCAAGAGTAAGGGTTGGGTGTTTGAAGTTAAGTATTTGTGTAGTTGTTGAATTGTTTTGGAGTAGGAAGCAATGGAGGGGAACGGTTGGGTTGAGGTGTAGGGCAGTTTCGGCTAATATGACCAAAGCCATTGTAGTTGTAACATGTAATTGTGAAAGAGTCAGTTGTAGTAGAACTATATTGAACCAGAGGAGAAGAATGTTGGTGACCATAACCCGAAAAAGAAAAAGAGCCAGAAGGCCTGACCTGTTGAGAAGAAAAATATAGCTGGGATTGACCTTGACCCCTGCCCCTGCCACGATTATTTCTCCCTTGACCTCGGTAAAAACCATTATTGCGAGATTGTTGAGATGGTGCAGTTGCTAACAGTGCTGATGGTTGGAAAGAATTGGATGTTGCTTTTTTCACAAGAGGACTTGCTTCTTCACTCAAGAGAAGGCCATAGAGCTCATTGAAACCAACCGCGTCCAAGCAATTTTCCAAAGAACGAATAAATGGGTGATATTCGGTGCCCAATCCATTAGTCAGTACCTGTATCAAATCATCATCTTGTAATTTATGACCAAGGGCAGCCAATTGATCAAACATACCTTTACCACGTTGAACATACGGTGCTATTATTTCATTAGAATGCTTTTCCAGCTTGTAGAAGGAGCTTTTGATGGTTCGTATTTATTTACGCGAGCCTGAAGCATAGGTTGCTGATAGTTTAGTCCATCCCTCCTTTGCAATGGTAGATCCAACAACTTGGGGAATAAATTGTTCAGAGATGAATCCAATGATCCAGCTGAGCACCATTTGGTCTCACCTAAACCAAGTTTGGTAGGTGGTGTTGGGAGCATTGTTGAGTTGTATTGGAGGTGGTTGTGAATCATCTGAAATATGGGAAGCAATATCATAGCTATGAAGCAAAGGTAGCAACTATGCTTTCAATAACAAGTAGTTTTGTTGACTGTAGCTTTATCGAAACTTGGCTTGATATATTTGGCAAAGAAGATGCAATTGAGGGAGCATTAGTATAGATAAGAGCAGCATCGATCGGTTGACATGGTGAGAAGAAAAGAGAAAGGAAAAGAAGGAGCAGTAGAGATCGTAGAAGAAAGAAGAAGAATTGAAAAAAAAAATTAAGCTGTTAAGCTTAGGCTCTTGATACCATGTTAACATATGATTAATCAAAATTAAATGTTAACGTATGATTAATCAAATTAACTTGTATATTACTATGAAAGAGTTACATATTTATAGGCATTGCAAACATGAGCAGGTCATACAAGATACACTTGGGTAACAAACTAACTGTGAGTATTACAACAATAAGATAGAAACTTTGAAATTAAATTATATCCTTATCAATATTTACTTATAGAAAATTATTCCAGTTTTCGAGAAAATTTTTCAAATGAAAATAGAAAATAGAGTTTTATGTTTATTTTGATTGTTTTCATAAAATCTTTACATGAAAACTGTTTTCACATTTTTAAAAGAAAAGTGGAAAACAAGTTTTTGTTGTAATCTAAGTTCAATTCATTAAATACTCTAAATGAAAATTTCGTATTTTCATTTGAAAACACGCTGCAAGTAAATATGTTTCCCAAATTAATTTTCCATGAAAATGAAAAGTTTCTTTTAAAAATTTAAAATGAAAATAACAAATAGTTTTCTATAAGTAAACAAAACGTTTTTATATATTCAAGTACTATCCTTATAGTTTCAATATTATGCAGTTGCTACTACACCCCTATGTTTTGAAATTATTATACTAAAAATTCTTTTTATACAATTTTAACTATTATTTCACAAATAAAAGAGTTAATTTGATAAAATAAAGTGTATTCTGGTCTGTAAACTTTAAATATTTTTTAATTCATATAAAGTTTTTATTTTTAATATTTAAATAAAAATTGACTAATATTTAAATAAATAATTAATTAAAAATTATCCAAAATGTCTTATTTTTATATTTAAATAGATTTGGATGAATTTGAAAATATTTAAAGTTTATAAACCATTGTGCATTTCAATTTTATCAAATTAATCATTTCATTTGTTGATTTATAGTTAAAAGTATATCAAGGGAGTTTTTAGTATAAAAATTTCATAACATAGGAGTGCAATAGTATAATATAGAAAATGAAGTGAGTAATAATAAAATATAGAAAAACTTAAGAGGTTAGGAGTAATTCACCTTTTTAAGAAATACGAAGGTTTTACAAAGATAGCTACTAGGGATACCATCCGTAACTACAAAAGGTAATAGAAGACATCATTTTACAAATAGCAGATTCATTAATAACTCATTTTTAAAAAACCTTAATTTTAATTTTAAATAAAAAAACCAATTACTATTTTTTTTACAATTAAGAGTTTTTTTAATTTTGTTAGTTGATAGTATAAATTATAGAAAATACAAATAAAAGCGTCCAATATAATAAAGTGTTTTATGATAATGGAAAGAAGAGAAAAAAAATAGATCGAAAGTTGACTTTACCATCAACAACAAATAAAGTAGCCAGAGAAAAACGATCACAAATACGGTCTATGTTGAGTAGCACTGTATTTGTGATTGTTTTTCTTCTATGTTGAGTAGCTTAAAATTGGTTAAAAGTTGGTACAGTTGGTTAAAAGTCTCATGATCATTTGATGAGGTTTCGAGTTCGAGTCTCACCTTTGCTGGGAGAGGGGTGGGTTTGTGGAATCTCTTTTAATAGGCCTTCAGCTGGGTGTCAGCTCCCTCACAGTGGATTAGTCTAGATCAAAAGGATTTGAAATATCACTGTAGGCGACTACCTAGAAAAAAAAATTGGTAACTTGAGAATTTATAATGAAATTATGAATGAATAATCTGCACTTAAATAGCACTGATCGTCATCATATCTTTGATTTTGTATTAAAATAGTATGAAAATTAATTTTTTCCAGCACTTTAATTCCTATATTCGTTTTGGAACAAAATTACGCAAAATATTTGGTCAAAAATTAAGATAACTGGCTAAGAGCCCGCGTTTTGCACAGGAAAATTTAATTTATTAAGATCTATAAAATTTTTAATTAATTGTCAAAAATATATCATATAATAATAATAATAATAATAATAATAATAATAATAATAAAATGTTAAAATAATATATAAAATTAATCTTTAAATAAAGATAAAGTATCAGCTATATTTTTTAAATAAATGAAAATTTATAAATATTTATGGTAATTTTTATACTTTGTTTATAAATGAATCCTATATAAGTTATAAGTTAAAAAAAATTAAAGGATAAATATATATATCTAACTGGGAAAAAGTTTAGCATTAATTTAAAATTAGTTTATAAGATATTATATATCTCAATAGTTCATTAAATCTAAAGAAAAATCATATGATAGAATTTTATTTGATTCTAATTCATCAAACACATCAATTAATTAAAGGTCGTCAATTTGTACATTTGTTAATTTAGTATATATAAAAAGGTCCAAAATATAATTGAATTAAGAAAACATAGTTTAAATAAAATATTAGAAATATTCATATTAATTAAAATAATAAATTTATATATGTAATGATAGATATTTTTTACATATTACATAAAAATAAATTTGTTCTTTAAAAATTAATTTCTTTTAAATTTGTGAAATAAATATTTGCAATCTTCAATAACTTTATCATTTATTAATCATATTGTAAAATAGAATATCAATTTTAACCATGTGTGTGTGTGTGTGTGTATTCATTGGTGAATAGATTACATGGATGTAAATTGGTGCTCTTATATGGGCAATAATATTAGAAGAATGAAATAAATTAATTATGAGAGAGAATTAGTGTACTTGCTATTATTGTTAGTTGTGAGTAGAATGCTGCCACATCAGTAATTAACAACAATTAGTGAAATACAATTGAAATCTCCAAACTATAACTTTTTTTATATATATA